>ML996173.1:0-151217 GCA_010093805.1 Polyplosphaeria fusca
AGGATCATCGCCCGCGCCCGTTCCAGATCCCGCTCGTTCCAGATCTTTGCAATGAGAATGACCTGGCCTGTCCCCTGCCTAGGCGCAAAATTGAGCATGCTTCATCTTTCCATTATCACGCTCCATCTGCATCAATCCCCACCGACGTCTGTATTGATCTTTTTGCGGTCGATCATGTCGCCTCTAAGGTCCGGAGAGAATATTCGGGATGTTTCTCTGCCAGGCTGCTCTTGCTGTTGTCGAGGCTGATGTCCCTGCTTTGTTGAGTCAGGATAAGGTGCGCAGAGGACAGCGGCATTTTGCTCTGCTTGAGGAATGCCGGGAAATACGAGACGCAGCTGCTGATGATGGCCAGCTTCACCTCCACGGCACTGTTTGGTCTGCCAGTGCCCCTGTGCTATCCTTATCGCTATTTGTACATGTATTCACCTGAAACGGGCTACGATTCTAGCAGTCCACAATAAATCCGCGCTGCCCAGGTAATTCACGACGACCCTGAGCCAGACGATACTCAAATCTACGATTAGGATAATAAAATATAAGAACTATACCTAATTAGGTAAAACGCTAAACTTAACTAGAAAAGTCTCCAACTGCTTAGAAACCGAAATCTGCAGAAACGTACGGATTTCATAGAAATGAAGCTGATCGCTCTCTATGTGGAAGCCTAGGCTAGAGTTTGCAAATATCGTCGAGTCGACTCATATGTTCCTTTTTCTTGCTTGGCATTCAAATAATCGTCGTCGCTGCTGAGGCTGAGCTGGCTGCATGCTGACTGCATATCGTACGATAAGCAGCCCCGCGTGGCTCTTACGTTGCTGCCTAGAGGCACCTCGAATATACTTCGCACATTGCACCTAGAACAGGTTGATACAGTCCACTGCACCATTATCTGAAAAACATTTATCCGCTAATCCTCCTTATACACGTCCTTACCCGATCCCGCTAAGTTCCAGACCCACTCCGGACTAGATGTCGGCGCTCTCTTCAGCCTCACCATGGTAGACCCCATCTCGATCCTTGGGGCCACCGCATCAGTTCTCAGCATCATCAATGTCCTCGCTAAGTCAATCAAGGTACTCGACGATCTCCGGAGCCAATGGAGTACGGCAGATCTTGCACTTCTTGGCCTTACGAGCCAGCTAGGTGCTCTCAATGCCGCACTTGCCAAGATTCACGAATGGATCGAGGCAGATTCAGATGAGTTACATCATCAACTTGTAATAGATCTAAAGAGCTCGATAGACTGTTGTCGTGTTCTCGCCTCGAAGATCCACGAGGAAGTCTCGCTTTTGCAGAGAACACCTGGTGGAGCACTTTTGGCAGGTTCGAAGGCTAGATTCACATTCAAGAGAAACAGGATGTCCGATCTACAGGGCATGGTTGAAAGACAGACCTCGACACTCACTTTACTGCTTACAGCCTGCAATAGGTGTGGGACACCACCTATTGATGATGGTCAAGCTGACGCATGCAAGCACTTCACTCGCCCAGCAGCGGGAAATTCTAGGCAACTCCAGTGTTCGAAAGCACATCGATGCAGTTCAAAGAGATTCTGCGTCTCTCGTCAGCCTTGTTGATTCTGCTTCGTTCTTGTCAAAGAGCACTGAAACGAGTTCAAAGCTCTCAATGCTATTCGATTTCGATCCGGAAGTATTGTCATCGAAACCGTATAGGACATTGATTCACAAGACTTTGAAAATCTCCATTCGAAGCGATAAGCGACGAGGTAGGACTGGAATACCGCAAGTCTCCACCACTATATCAAGCAGTAAAAGCCGTGTAAACATTCAAGAAAATGGTCAATCGATCAGTACAAGTTCCCAGAGTGCCCCTATATCTCCACTTTGCGTGAAGATATTGTTACTTGGTACGTTGCAGGCCTCCTACACAGTCGGCAGAAGAAGCTAAGTTTTATAAGGCTCAGGCGAATCATCTAAAACTACGTTCCTAAAGCAGATGCAGTCGATTTATTCTCCTAACAGCTTGTCAGAGGATTGGCTGGAGTGGAGAAACATCATATACGAGAATCTGAGAAACGTGTTTGAAAAGTTGATCACAACCTCCGACGAGAACCAAGTCTGGTCCACGAGTAGCATGATGAAATCAGTAGAAAAGAGGGAAATCTTAGTAAGTGGTGATTGTATACACCAGTCATGCTAAGCTAAAGATCTTTCTAATTATTGGAAAAGTTCTTCGCGAGACAACTGCTCGTAGATGCGGAATCGGGAAACCTACTTCCTCTTGGATTTCCAACATTACTCGAACTTCTCCTGAACGAATTCGAACGTAACGACTTCTTCGCTGAATCCGTTGGCAAATTACCAGATAGCTTAAGCTAGTGAGTAATTTTCACTTCAAATACATGACTAAAGCTTACTCTGTTAGTTTTACAAAGCACCTTGAGCGTGTGTGTGCTCATGATTATCGTCCTACCGATGAGGACATTTACCAGGCTCGGGTACGCACTCTCGGCATCCATGGCCGCGCATTCAACATAGACGGACAAGTATTCAATGTGTATGACGTTGGTGGCGAGCGTGTGGAGAGAAGGAAATGGGTGTCTGTCTTTGGCGGGAACCCATTGATGACGTTCTTCGTCGCTATGAGCTGTTATGACCAGGTTCTATACGAAGACAACACTCGCGTACGTCTTGCTTGTCTCAATCTCAAGTCCTGGATGCTAATAATCACTAGAATCGAATGACAGAATCTCTTGAAGTTTTTGAGGCGTTGGTCGCCGACAAGGAACGTTTCTCCCCACAGACCAAGTTAATTCTCTGCTTCACAAAAATGGACCTCTTTGAGAGCAAGATCAAGACTGGGAAGGGTTCAATTAAAAGCCACTTCCCAAACTTCAAAGGCCGATCAACCGATGTAACTGCAGCACGAGACTACTTCACAAAAAGGTTCACCGCCCTTTGGCAAACTCCTTGCGAGTTGATAGTTTACTACTTGAATGCTACAAACACTGACGATGTGCGGATGGTATTATCGAACATTGTCGATAATATGCCGACGTCTCCACCTAACTTCACGTTTTCAAAGAAGGCAGGTCTGGACACCATTGTTGAGTACGCTGCTCTGTCTTATCTTTTCTAGTGCGGATCTATCTAACATGAACATAGGTGACCAGTGTGTTGATTTGTTGATTTGTGGAGTTGTCCAATAAGGATGAGAATGATGCTCTAGATTACGCCCAGTTACTAGAGGTTAGAACAGCATGGATAGGTGGGTGGGTGGCATGACCGACCGTCCTGAATCCACAACGTCACCCTCTTGTTCTTTGCATTCTTCCTCTTCGATAACTAAACCAAATTACATTCAATTGTTTATATTTCACTTAGCGACATGGCTGTTCCGCATAGAGTGATGCGAGTTGAGTGCGGGTTTGTCAACGATGGCATAGACGCCTCCAGATGAAGCGACCGAGTGCGTTAGGAGTCCCTTCACAAAATTAGTAAAGGTGAGATCTTCCACATTGCGGAAGGTCTAGGTCATATCCTACGCGCTCGTAACAATACAGACAAACTGACCGCCTAGGACAAGTGCAAAGAGTTGGCGTGCATTGCCGAAAGTAGAGTCTGCCAAACAATGTTTTAGCGCGAGGACTTGTGCTGGGTGAGCGAGCTATAAAATAGAGACTGCATCGTACGAGCTCCAAGGCAATGAAAACATCTACGGGGTACTTCAAAGCCATGCGGAGGAACTGACTGTCCTGAGCTGTTCCTTGGCCTTAGCCTACTTACCATAAGAGTCACCATAAAATGCGTGCGGGTGGCTGTACTCGCCACAGATATGGTCAGATCGAACAGATTAATCTTTCGATTACCCTAGATATTATAGTTTGCGTGAGGCTCAAGGATCGCAGAATGCGCCACTACATTCCAAGCCGATTGAGCTCTACTCCATCCATGGTATGGGCAGGTTGGAACATCTAGTGTGGACGACAAGACACAGTCGTGACAGTCCTCCCTCTGGATTGATCACTCCAGGACCCAATACCCCACGAGAATCGGAAAAGCGAGCCGCATTTAGCCATCTTCAGAAACGAGCCGAAGCAACGTCTATATCAATGTTTGGACTCTGTTTGCTTGCAGACACATTTACAGTACCCGCATACCCCCAAGCATACAAGGACATACTTCAAGCGGAGCTAGTTGCGAAGATGTCGCCTAGATTCGAGAACCTGCCACGCTACGACCGTGCGACTACTGTAACCGTCCGGAATAGGCATTGTATACCCGCTTATTACACCACCACCCGCATAGACGCGCATTCGTTCGACACAGCCTCACAGTGGTTCAATTACGGTCAGAGTGGGAAGGCTTCGAACCAAAACAAATTGGTTTCCTTGGACCATGCTTGTAGGTTCATCAATACTTTGATGTCGCACCCGGTCCCCAATTATGAGTCTATGACAGACGAGAAGCAGTGGCTAAACACCTTCTTTGGCCAACTGACTAGATATGGAGGTCTCAGTCGTCGGTCCGCATTGTTTTGTTCCCCTCTACGTCCTGCATTGGTGCATGATATCTACAACCAGCTAGCTAGAGAGTCAAAATTGGATTTCGTAGTTATGCCAGGCTCCAGCCTACCTCAATAGCACGTCTATGGGAACCGCTTCATCCGAGCAGAACCCAAGCACACAGCAGTTCGGCCCACGCATCACGCTCAATCTACCAACGACATCAACTCCACTCCAACCACTCTTTCTCCAACCACATTCAACTCCGCTTCTATGCGGCCCTCGACGACCCCCCTCCCAGCCTGCAAGGGCACCCAGATTCAGTACTGCTGGGCGGCCGATATATTGGGAGGTGGCCGATCAGGCGTCGCGAGTTCGAGTACGATGTGTAGCTGTAAAAAAATTGTTTCATATTTATACTGTAAATATATACACGAACTCGACGCGCATTTTCACAACCATTTTTCCACTACAACGTCAATACATTATAACAACCCTAAACTGCTCAACCTCAACACCGCGCCCAGGTCGGATCTATACAGAACTTGGGAAGCTGTTTACGGGGTATTTGAAGTATACCTCGTTCAAATTTGGTATCAATTAGTTAATGTCAGCTCATATACGGCAATACACTGAGAATCAGTGGATTGGCGTCAATCCTTTTGGTCTTACAGTTAAGGTTTAGTGAAGTTATTGGCGGCATCCGTGACTTAGAAATGCTAAGATTTCTAAAACTTGAGTAGTCTCAATTCGACAGATTTGACCTCTGCGACCAAGGATCAGGTTCTGCAGGCCGTACAGGGCCATCATGGAGGGTATCTGGGAGAGGTTGACTGGATTCTGCGACCCTTTTTTACGTTTTGCCGGCCTCGTGAGGTTTTGCGACGACATGGTGGGCAAACGGTAAGGCACTGTTGAAAACTTTGGTGACGGTGGACGTTGGATTGAGATGTTCGGTGAATTTGTGGTGGTCTTGGGCCTTGGCCGATCAGAATACCATGGTTACCACCACCTGTTGAGCCTCATCTTTACCTAATTAGGTAAGGTGTTGACCTTCGACAGTACCCGGGTATGAGGTTTGGATATCCGTCCATGGAGACCTCTGATCAAGATATCCTAGGCTCTCCCGCATGGCGATTGATGTATACTCAATACCTACCATGAGCGACGAACCAGAGAGGGTGTTTAGTATCGGTGGCAATACGATTACAGCGCGTCGGGCGCCACTCAATGAGGATACGCAGGAAGCTCTGATATGCCTCAGCCACTAGATACGCAATCTGAACATCAAACTGGAGTTGCCAGGAACAATCCATCAGCCGATCGATCAGAGCTCTCAGAGCTCTCAGCTCTCTCAGACTAACAGCAGCCATGGATTCTCCCTGGGCGACTTTGATCAGGTCATCCACGATCCTGCGACACAGAGCTCGCAGGCAGGATACTGATCGAGCTTTACCTTATCGGGAACTCCAGGGCACCTAGGATAGCCCTGTAAGGATTGCTCAATCAGATCTTATAGCGTAGAGTGCGATCTGATCGCTCCGCGACCTGATTTTATGATCAGATTGTTTCATTTCTAGGTCACGAATGCCCCCCGCAACTTTATCAAATCGCGACTAATTAACACCAAACTAAAACTCTGAAAGCTTCAGATACGCTGCAAAAGGCTCCCTTAATTTAGTATTCATCCGTCGTGGGCGCACTGTTGATATTGGGCACTGTTGGATTGTTGTAATGTATTGATCTGTTCTTGATAAATTGTTGTCTACACGCGCGTCGATTTTGTGTAAACATGTCTTAAAATCGATATTAACATCAATGTCAAAAACAATATATCGCTACACAACGTATTCGAACTCGCGACGTCAAATCGTCAATTGTCCTATACGAGCTCCCTGATCACGCCAGCGACGGCAATTTGATATACTAAGCCTTCTGACAAGTGGAGGGACACCTGCCATACTAACTTATATAGGGATAGCCCCCAGCTCTGTCAACTCCATGGAGCTCCAGAGTCCACGGAGCCGTTGCTCAGCTCTATACATGCTCATCACTACGGCGAAGCCGTAATAAGTGGCTGGTCCACCTCTACAACAGCCCTATCTGCTGTCCCACCAACTTCTCTCTCTGTGACATCCGTTGCGCTCGGTGCCGCATTGGTTATAATCATTGTCGCTGTCGTCGCCGTGCCGAACTCACTTACCGTACGAATATCTACACCCGCCATCAACAAGGAGTCAACCTCATCCCTATGCTCCTCTAAAACCCTGCTTCGCTTGCGACGCCCAACCGCCGTCCCAGCGAGAAGTGCACGTTCCTTAGTGCAGTCTGCATCGAGACAGGAGTCGACACCGAGGCCGGCGGCGATTTCAGAAGGTGTTGCAGGACGAGTGCTGTTCCCAGAGTCGACGACGTATGCGACGGCTTTTGCTGAGTTAGCTATGTCTGGCAGAGGGGAAACATGGTCAGGGAAAGCTTACAATCGTCAGGGTACACGAGGAGCTCGATGCTTCTCTTCGTCGGTGGTGTTAACCCATCTGCATTCTTGTATCAGTTGAGGGCACCAATGGGCGTGTCGAAGTACGTACTGGTGACTGCTGGCGCCGGGGCGAATTTGTACGCTGCCGCATAGACAGCGCCTAGATTATTTGGGAACCACCCGTCGTAGTTGTTGAGAGCGAATCCCCCATCTGCATTGGGATACAGCATTGTAGGGTAGCATGCGTTCTCAGCGATCCTCCAAGGATCGTTGGCATTGTTCGAAACTTGGCCGCTCCAGTCGAGTACAATCTGGTGGCGCATTGTTTAGTACTTTCATGTTGTAGAGAGATTCGCGAGCTTACTGATGTGCGCGTCGAGGAGATGGTTCTCCGTTCCCAAATTGTGTCTGTGTAGTAACCAACTTGATAGTACTCTTGTGATGAAGTCGTTGTCTTAGGAATCGGTACAGCGCCGCCTTCCGCAATCAGCTCTTCTCTGGACATCTAAAATATTCGGTGACGTGACTTACAGTCGGCCGCGAACCTGAATCGAGCTTCTCGCCAGCTGGATCCACCGCCATTCTGGCCACCCGGGAGATATCTGACCCAAATACCAAATGAACCTGGAAACCTTGAGCCGTAAAGGTCATATGGTGGCCACTCATCCACCTGGCAACTGACGGGCTTCATCGCATTGGCATACGGTGCCCATACAGACTTTTGAATCCATCTCTTCCATTCCGGGTGATGGGAAGAGGACCATTCATCGACAGCGTCTCGATTCGCATTGAATTGGACACGGTCTGTCGGGCAAGCCACTGTTCGACGGCCGTAGTTGAGTGCAACTGAGCGCCAATTTGCACATAGTTGCGGATACCGATCGAATGGACACGTCTTTGTGTTATGGACATAATACTCGTATTGCGAAGACGGGTATAGCGTGGAAGTAACGGTCACCTTGGTAGGTTGTGCGACGCCCCAGGTGTGTTTGCCGCCACCATCGCCTAAAACGATCTGATCAGCATCGACAGCAATGAAGCCTAGTTTGCGATCTGGTTGAGGGAAATGATACTCGAACGGGGCGTCGCATGGATCGCTGGGATTAAACAAGTCTTGCGCGCGCTTCTCGATCGCTTTGTCTTCCAGACCCTTGGTTTTGGCCTCCACCTCCGCGGGTGATTCGAGTTCATCAGCACGAGGGCTTGGAAGCTCCCGCTTTGAGTTAGCGGGAGCCTTCCTCTTGAGGTCTTTACTGCCAGCACCTGACATGCCTCCAGCAAAGATGAAATCGGCTGAGTATTGCGATTTGCACACGGATGCGAGGGTCAGGAGGTCTTCGCAACACACAGCAATGAATGTGCCATGAGCGCAATCTGACTTGTCGCCAGCGGGATGCGTATTCTGAGTCAGAAAGAGAGTGCCATCAGGGCATGCTCTGTCGCATATCTTGCTCTGTGACGTCTCGTCAGCCATTGAAAACACCCACAGCATGACTGTACTCACCCCATCAGAGTTTCGATTCCAGCCGCAGTTCTTCTGCACTAACTCGTTGTTCAAGCAGAGTATCCTATTGTTCTTCCCATGGCATCCTGTAGATTGCTCGAATGCCTCCGAATCATATGTTTTCCCATGGCCAATCAGGAGCTCGTGGTATCCCG
This sequence comes from Polyplosphaeria fusca, assembly GCA_010093805.1. Classification (NCBI taxonomy): domain Eukaryota; kingdom Fungi; phylum Ascomycota; class Dothideomycetes; order Pleosporales; family Tetraplosphaeriaceae; genus Polyplosphaeria; species Polyplosphaeria fusca. The sequence continues at coordinate 8,607 of ML996173.1, forward strand.
GCGGGCACCCCGTGTCCCGGCGTTGCTTCTCAGACATGCATGGAGTCCAGTATGCCAACTTCCCGGTATATGCTTGCTTTGTATCTGCCACCATCTTCTCTCTAGTGAAGCCGTTACTGTTAGTCATGTCACCTCCGGAATTGAGATATTGAGCAGCTTGAGAGTCCGCGTTGTCTAGGTCCAACGCCCATACCACTGCCAATAGGTCAGAACGTAGTCATGTGCGAGCAGATAAGGGATATGGACTTACTCACGCCCCCCAGCCCTAGCTTATTCGCCCAGTCCATCTTTATTTTGAATGTATCCGCATCATCGTATGAGACCCACTGGTCATTGTCCCAGACCACATACTTGACACCCGCTTTCTGATCAAATACTGGCGTGAGCTTCTTCTTATCTATGATGCGTTGGATTTCCGCGTTTGACAGAACGCCAGAGGTATCCGTGCACTCTCCGGCCTTTGCACCGGATGAGAAAGGACAGCCAGGTTTCTTGCAAGATGAATCTTTCAAGGTGAATGAGCGGCCGTAGAAACCTAGACCGAGAACAACCTTTTTGCTCGGGATGTTGTTCCTCCATAGTAGATCCATTCCGATGCCGATCTCGGTAAGATTTGTATGGGGATTAACAACCGACTGGGTGTAACTAAAAAAAAACGGTGAGATGATTTGGGACAGTACTAGAAGAGTCGACTTACGGATTGTTGCCGTCCCAAGTCCCGTGGATGTCGTAGCTCATGAAATTGAACCAATCCACGTTCGGTTCAAGGTTGACAATGTCAAAGCCTTTCAAGTACCAGTAACTACTGGGGAGCGTAAGCGTAACCCCCAGTTTCCCAGCAGCAGACTTGAGCTCTTTGATAAAAGTCACAAAGTTTTTGAAATCGGCCTTGGAAGCTCCTCGGTCCGTCGCGACTGGGTATTCCCAGTCTATATCAATCCCATCGAACCCGTGTGTGTTACAGAATTGAATCGCCGACTTGATAAAGGCTTGTCGGTTCGCCGATGTCGAGACCATGTCGGAGAAGACCTTTCCTCCGGCGTCCCAGCCTCCAACCGCAATGAATACTTTGAGGCCAGGCGCCCGTAACTTGAGATCGATGACTTTGGGGTAAAGAAGATCGTCGTAGGAGTTCATTTTTGCGATTTTGAAGTCGCTGGGGTTTATAAGTGCAAAGGCGTAATTGATATGCGTCCACATGGTGGGATCAATGTCCTCGGGAGCTACAGAATCGCAAGACCGCGCATATGCCCTGGAAAAATGTTAGCAGTGATATGGTGCGTGATCATGCGATGTTCGCATTGATGTTGAGATGTGAATGCATCAGTGATGAATGCTACCATAAGAAATGGGTTGCAAGTACCAGCTTTCGTAGTAACCTATCGTCTTGGCGCGAGCACTCGTACCCGACCCAGACGGCCTTTTGACCGTGGTACAGCCATTCACACAGCCATCTCCGCAGAATAATGATGTGGTGCCGCAAAAGCCGTTTTTCGAACAACAAACATTCAGCGGGCACTTCTCTTGACCAGCCACCGCGTAAGGACCGCACTCTGCTTTTGCATCGCAGGTGCTGGTGCAGTTGCCTGATGAAATTTGTTAGCTCTGCGCTGCAGCGTTCCTACAATGGCTCTTGGGGAGCGATGAAGGAAAGAGATAAACCTACCCTTTCCGCAGTAATCAGGCCCAAAGCCACACCAGCCAGATTTTCCACAGCAACCCACTTTACAATTCCGAGTTGAAGTGCAAGTTGAATCTTCTTGGGCTGTAGCGAGAAATCCGCTATTGATTAAAAGTGAGCCAAGGACAAGATAAAGGAGCGTCGGTAGCAACATGATGCTGGAGTTAACGAGCAGTTGCTGGAAAGGTGTCCACGCTCAAGTGCAGGATAGAGTGGTCGGCTCTGAGCCAAAGACTGTGTAAAGAAGACTTCTAGAGAGAACATCGGCCTTGTCCGATAAGCTATCATCTTGAAAGATTGCAGGGATCTCAGGATCGTGCCATGTGCCACCTTGCAAGTTGCAATAACTCTAGACTCTAGTGGCCGTGGCACCAACTGTCTACGCCCCGTTCTTGGCCGCGCAGAATGGGAAGGTGAGTGTACGAAATCGCCCAGCTGTAGTCTTTCCGTGATACCTAATTAAGGAGTTCTCGTGCGAGTGGTGGGGTCGCATAAGCCCTACATGCAGGGGCAGGAGCAACCGGCGAATACGAAAACAACGGCAATGATTGTGGCGCAACTGTGCCACATCCCCCACATGAGAAGGCTTCGTGCTTGGGGTCCACGGATATGCGCGAGGTCTCATCAGCAATCCTTTTGGCCGGACGATTGGTCACAAGGACGGACGATTCGGTTCAAGCCGCGATCATGCGGGAGCTTCGCCGCATGCTAAGCTGTAAGCTTGGTCTTTAATATGGAGGAACGAAGCGGCAGGCGGATTTTCGTAATCTCGGTTTATGTCGATGGCTTCAGGATGTCGTGATGGTTGCACTGGCTGATTGAACAAATTTTCAGGGCGTTTGCGAGGCGCACTCAGGGGGAGCGAGCACGCAAGCGGAAATGGAAGGTAGGAAATCCTATCGCAATACAGCAAAATGATTGAGCGGTCGATCATTTGGCCACAGTAGCTCCATGCAAAACCTCGAGCGTCCTGGAGTACTGACAATTTACGTCAAGTGGCCTCTGTTTGCTCTCCTCGACAAACTTCTTTGCGCTCGAGAGCGATGCTTCCCCTAAAGTTTCTGTTTGTCGCAGTGACTACGGTTCAGGCCACGACGACTATTTTCAATGGGCGACAAAATGTCATATTCCCAGACGAGACGCCACAAGCATGTCTAGACAGCTTCAATACGACGCTTGACTGTGATACGTCGTTTCCTTTGCTCTTTCGCCAGACGGACCTAATCGGGTGGAATGCAACCAATTTGACAGCGTAAGTCTTGTCGAGCTAGCTTGCAATGAGCGGACATACGAACCCAAAGCTGACGATCGATGTTATTTTGCAGGCTTTGCACTGACAAATGTCGGACCTCTCTAGCTTCCCTCAAGCAGAAAGTCGTATCCGGCTGCGGCAGCTTTTCTTTCGAGCTGGGCAGTGCGTACTTCAACGGAGAGCGCATCATCGACTTCTACCAATACAAATACAACCTCACGTGCTTGTCGAGCGGGTCCTCATGGTGTTTACTGGATCAAAGAAAGTGGTTTACGGACAAGCTGACGACGGTTACTTGGCCAAAGTACACAAGTAAATGGTATCCGGACTGGGCCAATGACCCAGTCAATGGAACGAATCGCATCGATCCGGAGAATGGGACAGCAGTTTTGCCTTACAACACGGTCCCTTATCCCAAGCCGACGTTCAATTCTGGCATCAAGCAAGCGCTGGACTATCGGTATCATGGTCCCGGGCCAGCAGTCGGCAAGCTGAATCCAAATGAGACTGTCGGTCTTGGGCTCGAGTACGATGAGTATCCCACCGAAATCCAATGCTCGTCGTGTTTTTTGCAGCGGTTCAAACTCGGCTTCATGTCGCGCTGGGGCGAGACATGGGACGATGTGAAGAGCCAAGCCTGGAATAATATCAAGAAGAACTGCAACTTAAAGGACAGCCTCTATGTGCATCCAGCTCTTGATCACACGGGTCCTCCTCCCCCCGACGTTGAGTTTGAGTGGGACGGCCCGAGTCGGTGCGAACGCTCTGTTCAGTTCCAATCGGGAACGGCCATGAATTGCAGTGCCGTGTCCGCACAGTACAATGTTGCCACGGGCACTCTAAGGGATTTGAATAAAGCCCTGACAAGAGACTGTGGCCAAGTGCAGAATGGAACACTTTGCCTTCCGGCGCCATGCCAGGTCGCAATGCAATGGTACGTTCCATCGTTCCACCCTCGATGAAAAAACAACGTTGACAAATGGTTCCTCGCAGGTATGACGGTGGTATTGAGCCATTCCAGCTGATGGCTGCTGATGGGCCATATCCGAACATGTCTTTCACCCAGTTCATGAGGTGGAACACTGCAGCCAGCCACAGTCGCGTAAGTACAGAAAAGAATGATTTCAGCCAGCGCCAGGGGTTCGGTCGCGCTAACTACTTGCTTGCTCCACAGATCTGGCCAGGCGATTATATCTGCACCGGCCCGCCAGGCGGAGCTTACGTGGCAGCATTGGTTCCTGGGTCCACGGGAGGCAAACCGGTGTACACCACGACAGCAACACCCGCAAAGGAGACGCCGCCCGGAACGATCAAAAACTGCGGGCATTACTATGACACCATCTCTGGCGACTATTGCCAGATGATCGCGATGAATTTCTCCATCACATTCGACCAGCTTCGCACCATGAATCCGCAACTGGATACGGATTGCCTGAATCTATGGGCCAATGCATCGTATTGCGTGGCGACGGTCCGTGGCTCAACCTTGACTCCGGTAAGTGCATTGGGCTGAGTATTCGCCCGAATCAGTCGCGCAAAGAGAGGGGAAGCTGACACTGGTCGCCAACCTAGATTACACTCTCATCGACGTCGATGAAGCCATCCTCCACATCGGTCAAGCCATCTTCAACGTCAACGGCAAAAGTGACAGCCGCGCCACCAGCACCGACACAATCCGGGGCATCGAAGGCCTGCTATGAATGGTATACTGCTGCAGATGGGGACTATTGTTATCTTGTCTACACAAAGTTTGGTATTACGTTTGATCAATTGAGGGCGTGGAACACAGCGTTGGACTCGGACTGTACGAACATGTGGCCGGGCTATGCTTACTGTGTGAAAGCGTAGGTAGGAAATGCCAGCCAAATGGATCTTATGCCATCTGCTAGACAGCTTTGTCACCGGCACTGTCGTAGAAGAAACGATTCCATCGGTTTTCCCACTCTGGCATCAAGGGACTTTGGCGGAATTCTGTTGGCGATATTATCTCGTACTTTGGGCGCTCACTCTTCAGAGTATTCGCGTCGTTGATCCACTTGACTCTGGTCTCCCAAAAGGCATCCGCATCCCAGGCGTCAGTGCCCCATCCACAGTTGATGTAATGCTTCTGCAGTGCTCTCCAGCGATTGATTTGTTGTCGAAAGCTGTCGGCTTCGGCGTCGCCGCGTTCATTTCGCATAAACTCAATAGCAGTTGAAATATCTTCAGGCACCCGAATGCCACCTGGCCAGATGTTTTGAAACACGATGGGATTTTCAACGAGCCGCCGTTCGTACAATGAATCTTTGTCGTAGTGATTGGGGTCATAGTATGGCACCCATTCAAGGTTCTTGATCTTTCGCGCCATCTCTGACAGGACCTGTTCGGCAGGGCGGCTGGGGATCTCGTCCCAGTACTTGTTACCGATCTGCGTCCACTCTATGATTGATTCTACGCCTAATTAGCATGCGAAACGTAACTGGGTGGAGCTGCGACTGTCATACGGTCCCGAATGTTGTAAATCAGGCTCGTGCCGTACCCGTCTCGTCCACACTCGGTCAACTTCAACAGCCACGGATGCAACAACCGCGTGTCCTTTGGATCGTCAGTCTTGTAGAAGTCGCCCCACCGCAGGTCTTCCACGAAGTCGGGATCGTCCGCATCGGCAAAGTAGGTGACGGCTTTGGAGCGCGGAAGAAGCTCTGTACCCCAATCCTGGAAGCCCCAGGTCACCTCACTACGGAGCGAAGGGAGCTCTTGTATGAGTTCGAGGATCTCGGGCTCGTAGCCCAGAGATTGCAGTTGGGAAATGGCCAGGTGCTGCCTGTCGATTGGGGGTCGGATGACGTCGCCTGCGGAGAGATATCGCATCGCGATGAGTAACTCATAAATCTTTGACATGCCGCCGATGACGGCCTTGTGTTTCTCAGCGATATGTTCCATAGTCAACCAGATGGGGATATTGCGAATAAGCAGTACAGGTGTGGAAGGGTTCGTGCGATTCTCAGGCAGGGTGCGGGCGTCTTTTAAGTTACACGGGGCGCCAGATGACTCAGCACAACCGGGACCTGCATGTGCTCGACGCCCGATGTAACTTTTTCTCACGTTCAGATACATGCAATATTAGGCAAAAGTTTCTGCATAGGAATTTTGAATTTAATAATAAAGTCTGATGAGCTCGCTAATATGAACTTTCAGTCCTGATTGCGACATTTGAAGCTCCGGATTTATAACCTCAAGATGAATGCTCGTGCCCCTCCGTTTCGGTTCTATGGATATATCGTTAAGATAGGTCGCTACGCTTGTCTGGATTAACCAACTAATACTACAACAGTCAACGTCCACGTTCCGACCACTAAAGGAATGTTTTCATATCCGAAATCGTATCCAGATTGTATAACACATCTATGCTGGTCTGTTAGATATCGATCATACAACTTTCAATGCGAGGATATGATTTCGCTTGTACGGAAACGCAGGCTTCAACCGGTGGAAACAGATGACTCGCCCAAGTCCACATAACCATGTCGTGCTGCACGTTCCGGCATCGAAGGTTTCCTTTGGAATAGAGGCATTGGCAACGTATTTGAACGCGTATAGAGGATTGAAGAAAGATTATTGATTACCAAATTGCGGCATTTGTTGATAAAGATATTGCATGTACCATCTCACCCGTGCGAGGCTTCCTAGGCGCTTGAGCGTGTAAGACTAACAAGAATTCATCATCCGTTAGAAGCGCGAATTTAGGGCCGGATGGGGGCAGCCATAACTCCGAATGCACAGCTCTGTGTATTCCATAAATATCTGGCCGTCACAAGAATGTGTCGCTCTGGTTGGATTGCGTTTGAATGTGGCCACGAGTGGAAGAATATGGAGCAAGCTATCGTAGACTCAAGAGTCCACAGGTGCTCGGTCGGTCGTACTAGTGGTGAAAGGGTTAACAATCTATACGAGGAAGGATTCAAGGCCAAGGAACTCTGAACCGCAGAGTCGTTGAATGTCCTCCATGACCATACAAATACCCAATGGTTGTGGCTCCCAAATTTGTTCCCGGCTGCTCGGGTGCTGGCGTGGCTGTGGCGCTTCGCAAGCGCCGCCCCCAACAGTCTGGAACTCTCTCATCAAGGATATGAAACGGACGTGCAACCCCCTCTCAATCCCTCCCTTTCGCCCTCTTCGCGTGCTTTAAATATCATTCTTGTGGTTTCTTCCTTCGCCATGGCAACTATGGTTGAGTTCTTCTCGTTGCTCGGCTTCCCCGCTCGCCTGGCGGGCCGTGGTCTCCTCGCGTTCCGATATGTTTCCAACAGGGGTGCGACAGCGCAAGTGGTTAGCGATTATGGCGATAAGAGATTTGGAAAGAGTGTGCGCTACAGGCCGTGGTTGATGATCGATGTGAAGGAGTTGGAGGAGCTAGAAGAGTTAATCAACGATGGAACGGACACACAAGTGGAGAGTTGGCGGGTGAGCCAGTTGAGTGTCTGTGGTATGATCGCCATCATCGTGAGTCGGCTCTGCTCTCGTTTTGGGTGCGTGCTGATGCGTGAACAGGGTGCACTCGTCGCCTCCGCGGGCGTCACAGCGCTGCAACTACCTGGTCTTGAGGATTGTCACTTCGTCGCGCGAGGCACCTTCGTCATGTCGCTGCTTCTTTCTCTGCTCTCGGTCTTCTTTTCTGGTCTGCAGCAATCCTCGTTCGGCCGTGCCTCCGAACCAAACGATATCCGCAAGTGGCTTACGAGCGACACCCAATGGGACCCCGCCACGATGAGGACTCGGCGACAGAGTTCTATGGTGGCGCATATGATTCTGCAGTCGCCGTTCGAAGTCGTTGTGATGAGTATCACGCTATACATTGTCGGCATGGGCACCTATCTAGGGAGCAGCTGGAAACATGACCTCCAGCTTTCGACGGGGAGCGAAGGCAACCGTGCAGTGCTTCTTGCGTTTATCATCCCGACCGTATTCGTTCTGCTGATGTACGGACACATGATGGGCTTGAAAGATCGCGAAATGGTAAAGACACGGGACTTTGATGAGAAACAAATTGCCGTCGCAAACACAAAGCTACATGTCAGCTCAGAAGATGACCTCGAGGCCGTCCAGCATGTCCAGATAAACTCTACCAAGACGCCTGGACTAACAGAAGTGGAAGACCTGAGGGTAGCGCTGAAAGAAGCAGCGGAGGCCCATCGACGCGCTGCTCGGGCTGACGAAGAGGTCGCCAACCGATACGAGCGACTGTTGATGTCGCGCTAAAGATGGCCATCCGAAGCCCACCACTTGGAGCGACTTGATAGTCGCTCTACGTCTATATCTAACGTCTGGTTGCGCCAAAAAAAACCTTCGTCAGACGAGTCAGGAAGAATGCGTACCCATTCAGCTCGAGAACACTTGCGATAGCGCAAACTTGCGCCTCGAACCTCCTAGGATGCGGGTGTTACCGCAAAGGCGGAGTATTGAAATGTGCGAGATGACGTGGTAGTTAGCAGTGAAGCCGGCAACACAATCGTCAATGACTGGGCCACATTCCTGCTTCTCGTCACCACGGTTCCATAGACCCTGATTTGTTAGGATAAGCAGTGTGGAAATACAGATTTGATGAGACGCTCGAAGGAAAGAACAACGCGAATGATGGGACGGGACACGTGGACATAGACGTATGGCGGATTCTTGCCAACGCACCGAACCCGTTGATGGAGGCAAGCTAAAGTATCATCGATCCGCAGCCGCTCTCAGTATGCCTACACTTGTAAGAGTCGAGCGAGGGGTCGTTTGGTCGCACTGTTAAAGGTTGTCGAGACCAAATCTCATTGCTGGGGCGGGTTCGTACAGTTCTGGCTAGGTAACTGTGGTTATGGCTTTAATAACTTATACTCCGAAGACCTCGTTGGAATGGAGCCGTGGTGTCCTGGCTGATATGTGGTTGTTGAGAAGTTCTGGCCAAGGCGTGAACGTGGGTTGAGGTGGTTGGGTCTAAGCACGCCTTACGTCATGACAACAAAACTTTGCGAGGTATGCACCAATCTACCCATCTCCACCTTCTAATTACTACGACTCGTCATTTCATTGGCTAGTACGAACTAGACATTCCTCAATACACACTCCTCGCCATTCTTCAGGAGCGGGTTGTCAGCAGCCAATCGACACAACAGCAGCGGCCTCCCTCAAACGCAACGATGCAGACTTCGCCGAATGTGCCTCGATGAATAGTCCTCATTTCCTCGATCAAATGCCGCTCTTAGATTCGTCTTCCCACGTCGTCTGCCTCACTGGTCATCGCCTACAACCACCGTTTCCGTTTGCATACAAAGGCAGCATCCGAGATCAGAGATACTGCTTCAAAGGCTACCAGGGAGCCTGCCACGACATGCAAGCCTATGAAGGGGATCTCGCCGTGAGAAACGCTTCAATAGGCAGAATGCAGCAGTTTGGATTGTCTGGGTTGGGGCACTTGTGTGGATCTAACCCCGGATAGTTTCACGTACAAAGGTACTTACAAGGCTCCGGCTTTCCAACATCTTAGAACATGGACGACGATCTTAGTCTCCGGGACACTCTTCCTTTTGCGGATCGGTGTTCGAGTAGCACAGAATACTCCACCGAGGCAGATCGCATCTTCTGCTCGCACGGTCGCCGGTGTTGTACCACATTGGCCCCCTGCTTGCGAACCATGGGAAAAAGTATCACTTGATCCCGCACGGGCACGTTATTTACTCCGTACTGTGCTGTAAGCTGTAAAAGGGCCATACTTCTCCGTACCGGCACTGTTTCCTCGCCAACACTTTTGCAGTCCGCCAACCCAGCCCAGTCCTCAGCAGTTCGGGGAGGATTTGTCCCTACGCCTCACTGCCCAGCCATTAGGGGGATGAACGACAAAACGAATCCTGTCTTTAAGGCACAGTCGACGGGCTGTGTGCGACTTCCAAGTCCAAGCCTCTCCCTTCTCTTGCATGCGCCCGGTTCCACCCCCACAATTCCCCTTGGCACCGTCCCGACTTCCGAGCGGCTCGCACTCAAGCTTCCTTGGCAGCGACAATTACTCCATTCCCAACACCTGACGGACGCTGATTCCTCGTCGCAAGGACTTGGCTTATCAGCAGGAAACAGAACGCGCGTCGGATCTGTCCCCTTCCCCTGTGCCTCAAATATCGCGAAACGCCACGTCGAGTGTCCGCCACACCACAACTTCACTTCACTCCACACTCTCTTGCGCTCTCCTTTCTACTAGACTTGTAATTAACTCCAAGGTACTCCATACTATCAGTCGCATTTTCCGGCGTTCCTGCATTCAAATCGAATTTCATCGCTCATCCATCGATCCAAATTCTCACCATGCGATCTTCGACCATTCTCGCAGCCGTCGCTGTGAATGTTTCATCGGTTCTTGCCGCCGATGGGTGCATGACCAACGAGCAATGCCCCGAGATCGCGGCCCTGGAGCACGAGGAATGTGAAGACTACCACATGTTCCAAGCACGAGGGTCAACCGCGCCGTACCCGGGACATCTTTCCGACTTGATGAAGCTCGTGTGCGATGGTATTGACGGGTCCTGTGGCTTTGAGAATATTGTCTACCCAGCCTCAAACGGCAATGCCTGGTGTTCTTCGGCGAACCAGGGTGCAACCGGGGGACAGAAACAAATGCAAGAGTATGCGAAGCGATGCCCGAACAGCAAGCTGATTGTTCTGGGCTTCTCGCAGGGAGGCAGCGTGGCACTGGACTTGCTGGGCGGAGGTGGCGGCAACAAAGTGTTTGGATGCGACCAGCCAGTTAATGATGCTCTAGATCGAACAAAGGCCCCGGGCTCAAAGAGTACGCTCTGTCTCGGCCTTTCAATACGTCAAGCTAACAGAACAAGTCGTGGCAGCAGCTTCGTTCGGCCCCACGGTCCGAAACGCAGATCAGACCTACACCGTTGGTGGAGGTCGTGATTTCAACGGAACCGCCGTCCGTTCAGAACGAGCTCTCGACGGCCTCGACCAATATTCCGACATTCTTCGCACCTGGTGCAATGAAGGCGACCCAATTTGTGCCGTCGGCAGCGAGCCCATGGATGTCGCCAACCATCTCAACTACTTTGAACGCTACAACGACGAAGCCTCGCAGTGGATCATCGAGACAGCAGAGAAGACTGCTCAGTCGATGAAGCAGGGTGATGGTAATGGACAGAACACGACCGAAGAATCCAATGGCAATGGCAAAGGTATTATCGACCAATCCAAAGAGTCAATCGCCTCGCGGGAGGCTCTCGCCAAGATCCTCTTCTTCTTCCTTGTCGCAGGAAGCATCATGTTCTGCATGCTGAGGTGACTCTCAGCGAAAAGATTCGCTTGGATTCCCGTCGCACGCCCCATGTCGGAGGTTTGACGACTTATTTCTCTACTTGATATACCCATGGCATCTCCTCGATTCGGTTTTTTCTATCCATGTCCGCACAACCATTCTTATTCCATGCGCGCTTTGACAGCCTGCACTCTGTTTATTCACCCAAAATCTCGCATTCTTCGACTCAAGGCAAACATGACATCAGCACGGAGAAATATGTGAGGTACGCGCCTCTCCCCGCGAATTGGTCGCTTGGCTCCCAGCTTTTCGGCGCATCAATACCCGACACGGCCCTGCTGAACCCAGCAACCAGTCAATCTATGTACATTACATCTATAAATCCAAAATGCCGTCGCAGCTTCAAATTCAGTGCGCACCATGCTGTCCATCGCCTTTCTCCTCTTCGCTCTCGTCTCCGCCAAATACATTATTCCAGGAGGTCGCTGGTATGACACCTCAGGCTCTATCCTAAACGCGCACGCAGGCTGCATTGTACTCTCCAATGGCACATTCTGGCTCTTTGGCGAATACAAGACTCAAGGCCAGATCGAGGGTGGTGGGATTGCCGTCTATTCCTCCCCCGACCTCGCGACATGGACACCACACGGGCTAGCACTCACTCCAGTTGCCGGTCATTCCTATATCTCGCCTGAGAACATTATCCAGCGACCCAAGGTCGTGTGGAGCGAGGAAAGCCGAAAATGGCACATGCACTGGCACGCCGATAACGCGGCCTACGGCCTACTCCTCCAAGGCCTCGCCGAGAGCTCACGAATCCAAGGCCCATACACATTCGTCCGCGCCACCACTCCCCTCGGAAACTGGAGCCAAGACTTCGGCCTCTTCACCGACTACAAATCCCACAAATCCTACTCTCTCTACAGCAACGGCGACCGCAAAGAAGCCCGCGACGTCTACATCACCGCCTACGACAACTCCAACTCCAACCTCACCTCCATCGTCCACCGCTTCCCCAAATACGACCTCGAAGCCCCGACAGTCCTGCAGACAGATAGTAGTTACTTCGCCCTCATGTCCCACAAAACCGGCTACCGCCCCAACAACGTCGTCGCCTTCCGCGCCGACCACCTGTCCGGCCCCTGGAGCCAGCCGTACTTCATCGCGCCCCCGTACACCCGCACGTACAACTCGCAATCTGGGTTCACGCTGCGCATCGCAGGGACGCAGGCTACGACGCATCTCTACATCGGCGACCAGTGGGACAGCAATTCGCTGTGGGAGTCACGGTATATATGGCTGCCGCTCACGATCGGGACGACTGCGTCTGGCACCGAGAGGGTCGGGCTGGAATGGCATGATGTGTACGATTTAGACGTGCGGACGGGGGTAGTGCGGGGCGTGAATGGGACGGCGTACTACGCAGCGGATGCAGAAGTCGCTGGCGACGCGGAGCTGCAGGAAGCTACGTTTACGGCGACGGGCGTGATAGCGACGGGGATTGCGGGGAATTCGAGTACGGTTACGTTTGGGGGGGTGCAGGGGAGTGGGGGAGAGCAGTGGGTGTCGTTTTATTATCAGAATACGGATGATATGGGGTTTGGGGACCAGCCGGGCGGGTCCCCGGATCGGGTTGGGGGGGCGTGGGCGCTGAGGAGGATTAGTGGTGTTGTTGTGAATGGGAGGGGGGAGGAGGTGCAGACGCTGTACCAGAGGGATACGCATAAGGGGGTGGTGTTGAGTGCGCCGTTGAAGTTGCGGTTGGAGAAGGGGGCGAATAGGATTACGGTTGGGGGGCTGTGGAATGGGGTTGATGTCAAGGGCGCGGATCTTGATAGGATCGTCGTGTACCCTGTGGAGGAGGGCTAGCATCGGCATCGGTGCTGATTGGTACTTGCGTTAGGGGCACTGGTCTCCAGTCGCAGTGTGGTGTACCCGGCATAGATTCTGATCATACATACATTCCGGTTATTGCGCGCAAAGTAAATACAAGTAAAAGTGCCTCCCGAGCCTGTACAATCCGGTCGTAAAAACACAATGACGCCGCAGTGCTCAAAACTTCTCGGGGTACGCTCGCTGCGCATTCGTCATCCACTCTTTGCTGTAGCTCGGTACCATGCTCTTATCCATCTTCAGGTCCTTGGGCGGCACGGGCGGAGGCCGGTCACCTAGTTCGTACTCTTCCGATTTCGCGCCGACCATGCCGCCGCTCCACCCCGTCTCCGTCGTCGCCATGCTCAATGTCTTCTGGTGCAGGATGATGATTGTGCCATCTGCAGCCGTCCCGTGCATGAAATTTCCGTCGCTGCCGTACTTCAACGCCTGCCGTGTCCGCGCGCGCTGCGTCTTGGAGAGCAGGGGTTTCAGTGTTGGGAGGCATGCGCAGAGAATTCCGATGTTGATCTCAACCATGGAGGCAATGTGTAGTGGGGGCCCCGCGTAGAACGGATCTGTCGATCTAATCACTGCTTTGAGGTAGTAGAGGCGCACAATCGAGGCGAGTGTGCTGAGGATGCCCAGTCCGAAAATTCCAAGCAGCGCCAGCTTTTCGCGCGTTGGGCGGGGGATGGAGAGGAAGAGGCGGATGGGAAGTACAAGAATCCAGAGGTCGACTAGGACGTGGAAGCCAGATGTTGCTAGGATGAGTTAGAATAAGAGCAGACGGCGAGGATCATGGGGGACTTACTAAAGTAAAATGTGTTAATGTCGATGCATTTACCTGTCTCGGAATAATCCCAGAGCACAGAGAGCGGCTGACATTGCGCTAAGACAACGACAACAACGATGAATGTCCAAACCGCTAGAAGTACTATGGTACCCTGGCATAAACGGCGGAAGATGTTGTTGACTGCGAGCCTCAAGTAGATGAAGAGGATTGACATTTTGATGAGGGCAACTGTGGCTTTGTAGATTGGGACGACTGCAAGACCGAACTGGGCAGGAATAAGCATGAGATAGTCTGCCATGACCACAGTGCCTACCTTTCCGTTGGTTTCCATCTGCGACGCACTCAACGACATGAAGCTGAAGCCCCAGTTCAACTGTCTTGCGCCGACAATTATCAGGACCCAGAAAATAAAGGTGAGGACCTAAAAAGGTCAGCAGAAGCAGTGGAGTAGGGCAGCCTATACACACCGCCGCCGCTATCATAGTCCAATCCTCCATTCCCATGTTCCGCGTAATGTGCGCTCTCGTGTAGATTCTCAGGGCGACTGTGATCACTGCGGGGATACCGTAAGCGCGACACTCCAAAAGCAACGGGGCAGCATACTTCCTATCAGCGTAAACGCTGTCGTCACTCCCAACAGCGTGTTCTGTCGGGCCTTCTCATCGCGCGGCGCAAACTCTGGGTCGAGTGTGAAGGACGGGTTGTTGTACGCCATGATACCATTGGGCCCGTCGTCGACGGTGGCAGTAAAGTCGTCGAAAAGCAAAGTGCACGAACTCGATGCCTAGGATGGGCCTTGTCCTCAGGTTGACAATTCCATGCCTAAGTATCGACATAGTAGGCATCCTTACGCTATCTCGCCCACCCATCCTTAATTGCATTGAATATTACCACTGAGACGACGTGGTCAGATAGTGATGGATTGCACGTTTGTGATCATACTGGTCGTGCAACAGCTGCAAGTGACCAGCTGGTCAGCGTACCAGACGGGCTAGCAAGTCGATGCATCTGGCTAGGGTGCATGACGACCGCTTCCCGTTTCCTGGATCCGGGGCTTTAGCCAAAAATGGCACGGGCGGGAGTATGCAGGTCATGGCCCGTGAGACGAGAAACGGATGGGAGTTTGGAGGAGCCAGAGTTGGGGAGGAAAAGAGCGGCCGAACGCGGGCATTTCGCCGTGGAAAAAGACTTCTTCGCGGCTCGAAGCCCAAAGACAAGGCAACAGTAAGGTACGATTGTAGGTTGGAAGGCGCTGCATCGTTTTCTTCGCCTTGCGCCCTGTGCCTTGTGCGACGGCTTTGCCCTCTCCGAGTCGATCATAGCATGCGAGATTCCGCTGAAAGGGATGAGCTCGCGTGGTTTTGCGGTCCTGTCAGGCCTGATGCTGGTCGTGTAAGAGACGGGTTTCGGATGTGCACTTCACTTGGCATCTGTGCCCAATCGGGCGCGGAGCTCCATCGTGAGGGCCAGGGTGTCAACGCCTCCGAGAAACGTGTGATGGGCAGACGTTAGGCAAGATACATGGGGCCCAATTCGCGGCCAGACCGTTCGTGCGACGATAGGGAGGTGCAGATGCAGATACGAATGCAGATACAGACGCAGACGTCGACGCAGAAGCATCGCGACCACAGTCTCTGACCTGGCCAGCTCATTATCCGGAGCTTTTCAAACCCTCAATACCATCCGTGGCCCTCCTCACCAAACTTTGTATTTTTGGGGTTCAGACTGATCATGCGCTGTCCAGGGATGGTGCCGTTTATCCTGGCCTCGAAAATGCCCGCGACGGCTCGCCTTCCCACGTGACTGAAGCTGTCGTAGTCCGCTTTGACCCCGTTGACGGCGCAGTATTCCGGGCTGGCGGTAGGGGAGCTACCGTCTCCAACGTCGCTCCATCTGGTCACCACCAGCACGTGTTTGAAGCGGTTGATCGCATCATGCCTGTCCTCGGCAATGTTGATCTCGAGCAGGTATTCCGTTGGACACTCTGGGCATCGACGGGCCGGACGGCAATCATCGCACATGCGTGCCATCAATCCTGGCTTGATGATCCAGTCGCGTACTCTTGGCGATTCTCGCATCTGGTGGAGCAAGCTCTCCTGCGGCACAGGCACATGCGATAAGGCGCATTTCACTAGACGCATTAGCTCGCCGTCCCGCCAGTGCGCACAGACTGAGAAGAAGGGCAGGTAATCTTCGCGATCGTACAGGAGCATGCGCTCTCCAGTTGGCGTCAGCTTGGGGGGCGCGAAGATGTGGCTACGAATGCGCATTAAGAGGCGTCCATCGTGGATCATGTAGCGACTCTGGTGCGACCAGCCGCTCTCGGCATCCTTCCACCGTCGAGCCAGCTTATCGGGGTGCATGCCATGGTCCTTTGATTTGGTAGCATATCGGGTCGCCAGTTGAATAAAAGAGTAGGGAAGTTCCCGGCCAAACGCGAGTCGCATGCGAGGCAGGTACGATGACCTGACCTTGGGACAAAAATAAACTGGATTGTTTACAAAGTCCGCTTTGAGCTTCTCCTCGCCCATGCTCAGCCGGCGATGATAGGTGCCGCAGGGAAAGCAGAGAAGCTGCTCTGGCAGGTGACGATCCAGGTGGTTCAGAAAACGGACGCGTTCTTGATGATTGTCAGGCCGACGCAACGCTTGAAAAGGCTCGGTACCCAGTTTTTCTAGTAGAATCTTGCTCGCGATAGCGAGGTGAGCGGCATCTGAGGGTTGAAGGAAGCTGGCGATTCGGTCCCACACCTCGTTCGGCAACTTGCGCAGCATACGCTTCCGTTTATCGTTCAACTCGGTGCGCCTTCTTAATTCGAGCTCATCCAGTTCCTCCTCGTCTATCAAGGCATGCAGCTGCGCACGGGTTCCGTCGACCAAGCTGTCGAAGCTGTCATGGTGTGCGAGGCCATGCAGCATGTCCGTATGGTCTCGCGATCTCGCCTCCCCTACCAGCGTCGACGTCTCGCTCCATATTGAGTAGTTTCGTTCACCGAGCTCATTGATGCCCTCTTGTTGGATATTCGCGCTCTCCGTGTGCCGCTTCTGGAGCTTCTGGGGCCTCTTCTTCGCAGACTCGGGATTGCTTGCGATTCGGAGCTTGCGGCTGAACCGGGTAACCAAGCCCGGTCTTTTTGGCGGCTCTTCCATCTCTAAAATGTCGCGAGAATTGCAGGATGGCCGCCGGGCTTGAAAGGAAACGAGTGTTGAAGTGCGCAATGGGCGCGTCGTGGTCAATTCGGCGATGCGGTCACGGTGCACACGCGGATGCAGCGGAGCCTGACAAAGCGGCTAGCAGTCGTAAACGCCTCCGAATGGCCACATGCCAACCACTGCATTCGCTTTCTGGTGTGTCATCGCATTGAATGCTGATGTGGGAGACGCTGGGAGATTCGGCTTCTCGAGGACTCAGCTCTCCAATCGATTACGTCATGCATCGTCCCAACAACCACCAGCCGCGCGACGACGATGGCCGCACACTCAAGCCTCCAAGTACGGAAGGTCAGCTCACATTCCTCTACATGACACTTCGCGACTCGGAATTATCAAGTATGGAACGAGACGAGCTTCTGGTCGGGGTGGATCATGCATTAGTCTATCTATTCAATGTTCAAACGGCCAATATTATACATTCTAGGAAGCCAAATCCAAGCCAAACGCCAAGTGGAATGCAAGACATCTCCCATGGAGCTACTTTAGATGAGTGGGACAGCGGCTGTTCCTCGATCTCCAGCCACCATCTCATAATCTTGTTGAATCTCCTTCGGCGCCACGATCTTTCCTAGATACCACGAAGCGGTAATGGCGAGCACAATGGCCATTAGCAACGCATCGAAGATGTAGATTGACCATTCATGCGTCATCAAGTATCCCTCAGAGCCCTGAACGTACTCGACAACACGGTAGACATTCCGCAGCGTAATAATGACACTCACCAGGTACAACAGGTTGAGGTACGTCTCCCAGTTCCAGTTGCACATGGCCTTGTCCCTCAGCCCTCCACGGCGAACGCGCACATGGAAGACCAGAGCGACGAGCACGAACAAGCCAAAGATTACCAGCTGTAATGCTAATCCGACCAATATAACTGCCCTGCCGCGGTCCAGTCCGTCCTGATCATCTGCCGTTGTCAGGATGGTGGCGCCCACAGCCTGGACCAAGAAGCACAGGATATCGCCAGCAACAAAAATCTTGGTGAGCCACGTTGTACGGATGATGGAGAGCTTTGTGAAGCCAGTCGCGCGGATAAGGCGTCCGAGGAACATGTAGACCGAGGCAGCGAAGAGAATGGGTGCGAGGAGGATGAAGAGAGTCTGGACGATGTAGCCGGGCCGAGAGTCTAGATGCGAGTGGCCATAGATGCGGGCCAGGTAGCCGATTATCTCAACTGAGGAACGTCAGTCGAGGATGGGTGGGATTGAAGAGATGACTTACAGAGCGCTCCAATGACGAAGGGAATGCAGAACCATGTTCGGGTCTTGAACAAGCGGAAGGAATGAACCGCGAAGAGAACTACGAAGACAGCGACAGATACGATGCCTGCGGGAAGAGAAGGCGTGTAGTGATAATAGTTAGTCGATGACATGATGTTGGAAAGGCTGCTCAAATTCTCAAGAAAAAAACGATATCAGAGTAGGAGTAGCGATTAATTGGAAGTGAGAGGTGATAGTGAGTTCATGCTAATCCCTCAAAGCCCCTTATATACAGCAAAAGCTCCAGCAGAGCCTTGCTGAAGCGTTGAATTCTAACTTCGGCTTCGTAGACGACGACGCTTGCCGCACTGCTTACCTGGTTGGGATGGCGTGAGCGAGCATCCTTGTCGCGCATCCCTCGGGGGCATACGAGCACCAAAAGAAGAACACCGCCAGAACATACACAGCAGAACATGGTGGATGAGCTACAGAGTTTCAGCCTGAACGTTGACGTTGACGTCTGCGTCATCAACATCAACCGCAGCGTACAGGTACGATGGCTGAGGAGGTACCTGCTCTGCGGTTCGATGCAACCTTTGCTTCTCACTCTCTATCAACCACCTCGCACGTGTTACCGCATCTTATCCATCGACGCCACGGTCGCGAAGACTTCCCAAGAGGAAAGATGGGGTTGTTTTCCATCTTCGTACGAAGGTAAGTTTACCAGGTGCGAACGAGAGAGACTGCGCCCTCTTCGCTCCGCTATGCCATGCACAGCCCCAACCGCCTTGTCCACAGCCTCTGTGTCGGATATTCGACCACAGCAACACTGCAATCATAATTTCCGAGCCTCGCTATCAAAATATCCGCAGAATGCACCGGGGTCAGCACTACCGACGGTCTCCAAGTTTTCAAGTACGGTGTCAGATTGCATGGCTCCGTCACGTGATATTCCATCTGAACTCAATCGTCTCAACACCATGAACGGGCACAGGGATCCTACTAGACTCTGATACATTTCCACCCTATATGTTCTCACTCAACAACTCGGCATGTTTCCGAGTGATGGCGACTTTTCCCTTTTGCCTGCTCGGAGCGCAGACTCGGTGGATACTAGAGATGTTCACAAGACTTAGAAACCAGTCCCAACTTCTTCGCTTGGTCTAGCCATGGCAAGCACCATTTAACGTTCCAATTACCCGCCCTTCGACAGTAATAGTCTCTGCAATTTGTAATGCGCAGCCACGGTAGGCCGTTTTGGGTCACTACTCTTCGCTCGCTTAATTTCCGCTTAGTCGTGCACTTCACCCAAAAGGACCTGCCCTGCCTTCGGGCTATAAGACAAGTGCTGGGTTTCTCGTCAAGCTTGAATCCGGAGCTCTGGGACTTGGTCAACGCGCTTCGACGGGACTGACGACTTATATGTCAAACTCTGCACACCGATTGCTTTTTTAATGCTAACTGTTTAAATTAACGTTATCCGTTCTTGAGTTGTTTTACCCCAATTTTCGGCATCTACCTCGCAGATCCGTACTGAAGCCGATACCTTACTTTCCAGTGTGCCAACACCATCTCTATCCTAGAACATATCATGCTCATCATGTCCGCCACCCCGCTGCTCGTCGTGCATCCCTCCGCGGTCGTAGCTGTTTTTGCCGTTGGTCTGGTCAGCTCTGGTCAGCATGGGCGTCGTGACGGGCGGCTTCAAGAGTAACATATTGCCTTTCATCACCGAGCAGTACAAGGACACGAAACCGTACGTGCGAGTGAACTAGAAAGTCAAAAGGAGGTTGTTGATCCAGCGGTCACCTCGGACAGGACTACGCGTGATTCTACTTTCTCATCAACTTGGGTAGCTTGATGGGATCGCTGGCTATGATCTACAGCGAGCATTTCGTGGCATTCTGGCTTACTTACACGCTATCTACTATCTGCTACCTTCTATGTCCGGCAGTTCTCCTGTACTTCAAGAAGACGTACAAACTCTCACCCCCGACGGACTCAGTCATAGGCAAGGCTTCCAAGCTGATTCGTCTGGCATTCAAAGGGAGATGGTCGTGGAACCCGAGCCCGCTGTAAATTTTCTACCCTGCCATGATTCGTGTTCTGAGATCTGACAAAACTCAGCAAACACACCTTCCGCCAGTCCGCGAGTCCGACTTCTGGAATAACGTCAAGCCGTCTGATATACGTATGCGAGGCGTGACAGTGCCAGCACGAGTGACATTTGATGATGCTTGGGTCGATGAAGTACGCCGAGGAGTCCTTGCGTGCATAGTATCCCTCTGATACCCCTTGTACTGGCTGGTATATAACCAGTGTATTCACAGATCCATTTTCGCAGAGACGCTGTATCCAGTCTGACTGAAAGACAATCTGCCAATACGAGCATCGACTGGTCGAACATACCAACAAGATTAGGAGCTGCAAATCGTCAATGAAAGAAGACGACATCGTAGGACATGCTCATTCGGCGACTAGAGCAGCGAGTGCGTAGGGTATATCGAAGACCGGGCCCGCTCCCATTTGTGTCGCTAACAAGCCCGCTGGAATCTATGCCGTCACTAGGATGTTAGACCGCTCATTTACATTGGCAAATTCACTCGGCGAGGCGATAGGCCGGGGCTAAAAGAGGCGCGGCAGTTGATAGGCTTGTCCTTGGCTAATTCTGCCGCGTGCCTGCATAGCCAGACGCACGACTCGTTAGCCACATTCATCTCACTTTCCAATTAAGAATGACTACCTATTTCGTGTGTTGATATCATGATCATCTGAATGCGCGCACGATTTCATAAAATCGTACATGATCTCACTGAGAAGTTGAGAATATCAAACAAGTTATTTTAGTGAGAAACTCACTCGCACCACCCAAAAATGGCCTAGAAGTTTCCATAGTCGTAGAGAATACAAAAAACAACCGTTTTAAAATTTAGTGCCTTAGTTAAAAATGACGGACGCTTTAAAGTCCTCGTCTCGGACCGTCACAAAGGCATGCGCAATATACCGCATCGTCGCGTCACTGCAACGCTGAAGTCCACGCTCTCTCCAAATATTTTTATGAACTTCTATCGTGTCTAAATGAAAACTGGAATGCTTGCTACACGTGCAAAATCCAAGTGACCAAATTCCAGCACAATCGCCTTCCAAGCAGCATCCACATGAACCAATCTCATGCGCCCAGCATATTCCGCCAACTCTTTTCTCTCTTCACAGCCTCTCTTCCTCCCTCTATAAATGCTCGACATCCAACATCTCTCCTTCGCACAAACTCCCAAAATCATCTTTCCTCACCAAAGCACGCTATCAAAATACTTTGTTATAAACAACACATCTTCAAACCACCTTTGCAAATCACATACCCAACAAACCCACAATGTATCCCCGAGGCTACGGCTACGACCCCTACAGCGACTACAGCTCCATGTACGGCGATTCCTCCTCCATGTACTCCGACTACGGCGGAGGCTACGGCAACATGGACGATCCATACAGCATGTACGGAGGTAGCTACGGCGGTGGCTACGGCGACGAGTACAGCATGTACGGCGGCGATGAGTATGGCGACGACTACGGCTACGGCTACGGATACGGAGACCCATACAGCATGTACGGCAGCGGCTACGGCGACGACATGATGGGCGGCATGTACGACAACGGCTACGGCTACAGCAATGGCTACGGATATGGCAACTCGATGTACGGCGGATACGACGACTATTCGTCCTACGGTGGCGGCGGCTCCTCATACTACGACGACGGGAACTCCTCCTACAACCCCTCTTCATACAGCGGCAGTTCCTCGTACTACGGCCCCGGACCATCTTCCTACGGCGGCCGCTCTTCCTACGGCTCCTCTTCATACAGCGGGTCCTCATATACCAGCCCTTCATCGCGGTACTCGCGAAATCGGAATCGCAATCGCAACCGCAATCGTAACGGGAATCGCAATCGGCGAGGCCCGACGCTACTGTCTCCGAATCCTATGGAGAATGAGAGCGGAGCGCAAGATATTGCGATTACGTTTGACGAGGGCGTTAATGAGGGCGATGATGCGGAGAATCTTGCGGAGCAGGCGTATAGGGCGTTTGGGGGGCGGGGGAAGGTGGGGAAGGTAAGGTGGCAGCATTTTGGGAAGACTGGGGTTTGGGAGGCGGGGAGGTGAGAACGGAAGGAGGGAAGGAAGGGATACACAGATGTAATGATTAGCAAGTTATAAGCAGAATGAGAAACGCTTTGCGGAGTGTTCTCTCGATGCCGCATCAGCCACCGCCTCCTCCTCCACCACCACCATCCCCTCCTCCTCCTCCGCCTCCTCCCCCATCACCCCCGCCCCCTCCCCCTCCATCCCCACCACCACTCCCCCCATCCCCACCCAACGCACTCACAACCTCCGCCACCCCATTCAACACCTCCCCCGCCGCCTTCATCCTCTCCTTCCTCTTAACCTCCGTCCCAAACACCTCCCCACTCCCCCTCCCCTCAAAATCCCCACTCCTCCAATACCTCATTCTCCCCAAATCCAGCTTCCTCGCCCCATCCTCACTAACCCTAAACCCCTCCAGATTCTTCCGCTTCTGCTCCCTCATCGTGCGCTTCTCCCAATCCTTCAGAATCTGAAGCGTCGCCACCACCATCGGCACATCCACCTCTACGTTGCGAATGTGCAGCGTTTCGTCGGGCAGATTGACGAGCGTGAATGTGCAGGTGGGTTTCACGGATTGCGAGCGTGCGCGGCAGGGCTCGCAGACGTCGTGGTCGGCGCAGGAGCGGCAGCGCCAGCGGAGGCCGAGGAGCGGGGAAGACGCGCAGCCGGTGCATGTGGTGGCGGTGTGCGTTTCCGCGTGGTCGATGTGGCCGTCCCAGAAGGCGTGGTCAGCGACGATGAGGCCGTAGAGTGGGTCGGGGGAGATGGATTCGTTGGCGACGAAGAGGGCGTGGCGGAGCGTGTCGTAGCGCGAGCCGTTGATGGAGGAGACGGGGCCTGAGGAGGCCCACATGTAGCGCCGGCCGTCGGTGCCGATGAAGCGGAGGGTGTCGTAGTTTTGGGCGCGGACGTAGGTGCAGAGGAGTTGTTGGCCTTTGGGCGAGGTGAGGATTTCGCTTTTGCGGAGACCGGTCGAGCTGTCGAGCTTTAATTCGTAGGACCAGGTAGGTAGGTGCTTAGTCTTTTTTCCATTGGGAAGGGAGAGCGGCATGAACCACTGGAAGCGAGGGGTACGCATACTTCCAGTTTTAGTTTTATATGTTGTGTGAAACTCTGCCGGTGGTGATTTGGGCTGGGTGTCACTGAAGCGTACACTCCGCCATAATTGCGAATCGAGCGTGTCAAGCCAGTCTGTCTTTGGGGCATATTTAAAAGAAGCGTAGTATGTCGACGTGATGGGAGGCAGAATCCATTGAGGGGGGTACGGGACTTGACGGTGGTATTCAATATAGGTGGAGAGGCCGGCGGGATCCTTTGGCGGCGGGGGCAGGTTTGCGGTTGTAGAAGACTGCGCTGCGGGTTGATTCGAGACAGAGACGGGAACGGGTTGTGTAACGACTTCTGGAAGGGGTGGTGTAATGGCTTCACTGGGCTGTCTAACGACTTCTGGAAGGAATCCCTGTGCAATCTCGGGGGTTATGTATGGCTGAGGTGAGTAGCCAATTGGAGGTCCCCGGGAAGACGTTGAAGATACATGTGATAGCGGGCGAACAACTTCTGGTGCTTGATGTGCTGCTGGCTGCGGACTTGACATTGCGCTATTCGATCTCGAACGCGCCTCCTGGAGGTCCATTTGATGCAGCTTGTACGCGAGTCTTGCATCTTCGTCTACCTGCTCTATCGGAGTTGAGGTCGGTGGAAGCGGGGGCATCTCGGCCGGAAGCTCTGCGACAACGGCCGGGCTGCCATAATGCGGTTGCGCATAGTATCCCGGCGGTGCTGCGCTCTGGATGTGCAGGCCAGACGTGTTGGCTGGCGTTTGGGAGTGGCGATCAGCAGAGAATAGTGGCGCGGGCTGTAAATTGGGCGATTGCCCTGGGTAACCGGGCTGCCGGGAGTATGGTGGCAGGGGTGCGTTGGGTTTCTCCATGGTGCGTGTTCATCGAAAGACTGCAGAAACGGCCGAAGCAGTGGAACGGGAGAGGGGAGTGATGATATTAAAGGAACGCGCGGTTTTGGCCCCAGAACGCGGTGTCGCAGGCGTGCCACAGCCCTGAAACGCTTGTCGAGGCACCACGGGTACAGGGCAAGGCTCAAGTCGAATTCTGTGCAGTTTTTGCTACTTCGAGCAAGGCTCATACTACGTAGTAGGCGGAGGGGTGGCGCGTTCGCCGTGGCTGGTCGAGTGCTGAGATTGATGGCTGGACGCCTAATTTGACCAACGGCCTGGCTGACGTCATCCTGCCCACAAAATGCTAAACACGGCGCTCAATACGAGCAACGGAGAGGTGTTGGGGCAAGGCAAGGCTGGAAATGCACGAATGACATTCTCCCCGAACTACTTCGCCAGCCAGTTCACGTGGAACCGGAAGAACTTGATCCTCTGCCGCCAGAACGTGAACGCCACATCGACAACTTCCTTATCGCCTTCCCTCTCCACCCAGATACTCGGATAGCTCAGCTCTCTGTTCTCCTTTGTCCGGCTGTTATTCGTCATGCAGAACCCGTCGCCTTCCTGTAGCACCTTCTTCTTCCATGACTTGCCCCCGTCCTTGCTAAAACCTACCGTCAACGTCTTGCGCGGCACGCCCCAGATGGCTTCTTTGGTCGTCGCGGGCTGATTGGAGCGCGTGTCGTTTTCTGGCGTAATGTCGTCATACAGGCCCTCGCGCTTGGAATCCCCGGGCTGGAACTGGGACTCGTTGTACACAATGACCAGAGCGCCAGAGGAAAGCACGTCGAAGCAAATGCCAGAATTGGGATTTGGCAATGCCGTCGCTTTTGGCGCAGACCAGTTGATGCAGTCCGAGGATGTCGAGGTGTAGACATTGTCCGCCCAGCGAGAACGGTAAAAGGCCATGTAACTGCCGTCTGGGAGCGTTTTTATATTCATGTGAACAGCGCCCGTTGACTCTGGGACTTCCTTTTCGTGCCACGTCTTCCCACCGTCGCGCGTGTATTTGACTACCGACACGTCTTCATTCCCTATCCAACGAAAGCCAGGCGGTGTGCGGCAGTACCACGCGGGAAGAACCCACGTTCCGTCTTTGAGAACGGTGATGGGTTGGCGGATGAAGAGGCCTTCGTCGTCAAAGAGATTCTGCACTTCGCCCCAAGTCTGCCCATGGTCGTTGGATGTTCGGTATCTCACAACAGCCTTGTCCTGATTGCCGGCTGGCTGAGCCGTGTAGAGAATCCAGACATCCTGTGTCTGTGGATTGAGGAAGAGAACTGGATTCTGCTCGCTGCGATCGGGGTCGTTTGATACTTTGGTCGGTGCCGTCCATGTTCGGGTGCCTTTTCGAAGCCGCGACATGTGAACGCAAATGTCGCTCAAGCCTTCTTGCGATCCCCCAAACCACGCGCAAAGAAGGTCGCCATTTGGAAGCTGAAGCAGATTCGACGCATGAGTCTGAACTGTGGATGCGGGAATGTAGTTGGACGCAATGTATGGCGTCTCCGAGAGAACCTCCAGCTCGCTGTGAAAGTTGGTCATCGTGAGGAATCTCGATACTATGATTTTGTCTGCATAAATGTTCAAGTGCTGATATTCGCTGATATACTAGAGCGGGCGCGTTTTTCACCGTCACATCTCCATAATTTACGAATCCTAGGTTGTTTAAGCTTAGCTCGCAAAAAACCTGACTCAAACAAGCGTCGCCACGGGGCTCGCAATTCTTTCCTTGCCAACGGCAGCGCCGCCGAAGTAAGGTTAAGCTTCGCCATTGGGTGCTTGGTGTTGCGGGAATCGCCCGAGGTCTCCCAAATTGGTACGGACTTCTCGCCGCCAGGCCAAAATGCGGGGGGTTCTGGGGAACTTGCTGCTCTGGGGTAGAGAAACTGGGGACTGCCGACCAATCTAGCTTCGAGACTGGCCCACTAAAGTATAAAGTCGGTTGACGATCCGATCGGAGTTTGGCTTCCCACGGGTTGATTTCTCGTCCCTGTCAGTCACATCATATTTTCTGCTTCTTGATTCGTAACCGAAAACACTTCGTCGCACAGTATGGGAGGAGGAACATCCATCTGGGCTTCGCCCGAATACAAGAGCGACCCGAGATCCATTTTCAACACTCGGCTAGCATATCTCGCGGCCACCGTTGCCTTTGCGGGTTGCTCCTACGGATTCGATCAAGGAAATATCGGCGGCGTTCTGACGCTGCCAACGTTCAAGCATGCGTTTGGCATCGACAAACTGAGCCAGGATGCTGCCGATAGTAGGAAAGGGACAATAGCCTCGCTAAGTAGGTTGTCTCGATATGTGCCCATGAAATCGCTAACAAAACGCAAAGTGGCTGCAGGAGGAGCCGCAGGAGCTTTGTTTTCTGCACCGTTCACCGATTACCTCGGACGAAAATGGTCGATGATGCTATACGGCTTCATCTACCTCCTTGGCTGCACCTTCCAGGAGTTTGCCAATCTCGACCTGTTTCTGGCTGGACGCTTTCTCGCTGGTGTTGCCATCGGTGCCATGTCGGCGGGTGCGCCCCAGTACCTCGCCGAAGCAGCGCCCAAGACAATTCGAGGATCAATGACCTGTCTCTACAATGTCATGATCATACTGGCCCTTTCTCTTGCTTTCTGGACCAACTACGGGTGAGTCCGTCCATTCTCGAGTGAATGCTGCGACTGACTCCGCCCAGTGTCAGCAGGTGGAAAAACGTCGACAAGACAGACTACCTGCAATGGAAGCTTGCTCTTGGAATCCAACTCATACCCGGTGCTTTCATGGTTCTCATGCTTCCATTCGTCGTCGAATCGCCCCGCGCTCTCATCTCAAGAGGGAAACGAACCCAGGGTTTGGCCAATCTTTTGAAGCTGCGCAAACTCCCAGAAGAACACCCATATGTTCAAACCGAGTACATGGAGGTCTGCGCGCAGGTCGACCAGGAACAAGAAGCTGCTGCCGGCCGGAACTATTGGATCGTGATCAAAGATATCGTGACGGTGCCCTCCAACAGGCGTCGCTGGTTTCTCGCAACGATGTTATTTCTGTTCCACAAGTTTACTGGTACAGATTCGTTAAATTACTTTGCTCCGGAAATCTTTACGATGATAGGAGTAAAAGGCGGGTCGCAGGCACTTCTCACCACTGGCGTCTACGGTGTCGTCAAGTTGGCGACCGTCCTCATCTACGTCGTGTTCATCGTGGATCGTGTTGGTCGTCGTCTTCCGCTTCTCATCGGTGCAACACTGCAGGCGACTGCAATGCTGTATATCGCGCTTTACGTGCGCTTTGCAAAACCTGAGACAGGAGCTGGCACTGAAGCCGGAGGCATTGTCGGGATTATCTGGATCTACATCTACGCATTCGGCTGGTCCTTTGGCCACAGCGTTGCCTGCTACATCGTGGCTGCTGAAATATTCCCCTCACGTATCCGATCGGCCTGCATGTCCTGGTGCTTCTTCGTCAACTGGATCGTCGATTTTGGCATCACCAAGGCCACGCCGTCCATGATGACTCACTTGGGTTGGGGCACTTTCCTGCTATATGCCGTTTTGACATATATTGGGGTGGTCTTCATCTACTTCTGCATGCCGGAGATGAAGGGGCGATCGATCGAGTCGATGGACGATTTGTTCCAGCACTCGATATGGACCATGTTCAAGCGAGCATATCCCACCGAAGAAGACAAGGTGCGCCATGACGTTGAAGATCTCATGCATGGACAGGTGAAAGCGGTAGACGAGGAGAAGACAGGCGGCAGTGTGCGAGTTGAGAAGGTGTGACGGATGCCGCGGAAATTAAAAGTAGAATATCAGCAGGTTTTGGCGCGTTAGCTCGGCAGAAGGCTCTGTCATCTCGCGTAAGCTTCGTAATGAAATGGCAAACAGTCAAATAACAAGTTCGATTTTAATGACGATGTCTTGGACGGAAGCAGTGGAATTCGCTCCAGCTGTGGCCATGGTGAACACCAAAACCAACCAAAGCATATGAGAACCACGGAATGTTTATGGCGACCAACAGGTCCGCAAGTCCGGTCCCTTTGCGGTGAATAAGGTTTTAGAGTCCTGCAAGACACCGAGCGCCTGGCTCCCGGTTTCCAGGCCTATGCGGGTGAAAGCGTGCAGTGGCCCATCGGACGGCCTTCTCGCCGTAGGAGTCATGGAGGGTACTCCTAGACTATTAGTCATTGTTGAATGGAACCGCCTACCTATATGGGATGCTTTGAACGTACTGGATCGACGACAGATAATCTTGAAAACATGCCGTTCAACCAGAAAACCTTCACGCTGAACACGGGGGCAAAGATCCCCGCAGTAGGGTTTGGAACATGGCAGGCAGCGCCTGGGGAGGCTGGAAGGGCAGTACAGACGGCCATTAGAGCTGGATACAGACATCTCGACTGCGCGCCGTTGTGTAAGCCGACCGATCGACCGTCGACGCGGAAGCTGACAATTGCTAGACTGGAATGAAAAGGAAATCGGGAAGACACTGTCAGAAGTGCTGAAAGAGACCGGCATTCCACGTTCAGACCTCTTCATCACGACGAAACTCTGGTCGTCACAACACACGCAGGTCGAAGACGCTCTCCGGAAATCGCTAGCCGACCTTGAGCTGGACTACGTGGACCTTTATCTCATGCATTGGCCTGTATCGCTCCCGCCAAATGATGCCACTGCGCCCAATTTCGGCAAGGAGGATCGGACAGTGCATGCCTCGAATTGGGATTTTACCAATACGTGGGCCGAGATGGAGAAGCTGCTCAACACAGGCCTCGTCAAAGCCATTGGTGTTGCCAACTGCTCCACGGCGAACCTTGAGAAGCTGCTAAAGACGGCCAAGGTCACTCCAGCCGTCAATCAGACGGAGCTGCACCCGTTGTTGCCTCAGAACATCCTCAACCAGTATTGCACAACGCGCGGGATTCATCAGACGGCCTTTGGGCCGCTCGGGGGCAGGGGATCGACGCTTCACACGCACCCGGTGGTATTAAAGATTGCGGAGGATCATCGAGGGATTCCGGCGCAGGTGATGCTGTCGTGGGGCGTAAGCCGTGGATGGAGTGTCATTCCGAAGAGCGTGACGGAAGAGCGCATCAAGGCGAACCTGGACGTCTTTGAGCTGAGTGAGATAGAGATGACGAAGCTGAATCAGCTTTCGAAGACGGAGGGGAGGCGATTCAACAGGCCGAACTGGGGCACGACGATATTCCACGATGACGACGAGAGTGTGGCCTGATGGCAACCGCGACGGCGAGACTTCGGATAGTCGCGCGATCATATGATGTGAATATTCAATATTTTCGAGCGCAAGAAACTAATTCTTCAATGAGACAATATCGTTCTCCACATTTCCAAACGCGTCACAGATGGACGCTGGCAGACGCGAGCGCGCATTCCCGTGGGTGGCACACAGTCACATGACGTTCTAGCGCGCGTTCCAAAGTTTACTACTGCAACCACAACCATCCGAACGCCACCTGCATTCATCAGTTCGCATCGTGACCCCTTAACCCTCAGACTCGTATCCAGCCTCGTCAGCTTAACCGACCAATGACGCGTCTGGCAATTGCCGACAAGACGGTTCGCGCCATCATCGTGTTCCCCGCTTTCCACTGGTGAAGGGCGGAGACCCCAGAGCAATCGGTCCGAAGTAACGCATCAGCCATGCGAACCTCTGGATGCCGCAATCAGGCTTTTCTCCTTCAGCACGACGCTCCCTGTCTTCCTAATGTCGAAACGAACATTTTCGCAGAGTAACGAAGTCTCTCATCTCAATGGAGCCGCCATGTCGCAGTCTCCAACCGCCAGACACAGGCCTTCGGATGCAGCAGCCGATCTGGCGGTGCCATCCATCTCGCGAAAAGTAAAGGCGTGCGCTGCCTGTCGGAAGCAAAAGGTTGGCG
Organism: Polyplosphaeria fusca; assembly: GCA_010093805.1. Taxonomy (NCBI): domain Eukaryota; kingdom Fungi; phylum Ascomycota; class Dothideomycetes; order Pleosporales; family Tetraplosphaeriaceae; genus Polyplosphaeria; species Polyplosphaeria fusca. Next base: position 38,879 of record ML996173.1, read on the forward strand.
CTCGCTGTGAAGTCCGGGCATGCGAGAACTAACCACCATGCAGATCAAGTGCATTATGGATGAGAGTGGGCCACCGTGCAAACGGTGTACAGAGAGGAACCTATCATGCGTGCTGAACAAAAGCTTACAGACGCTGATTGAGGAACGGTCGCAGTGAGTTTACACAATATACTTTCACCCGATTGCGCCAGCACTCGCGTTTCATACCGCGACATCAGTGGTTGTGATTGACAATTGCTCTCATTCTTATCTCCGTCATGTCTGTGTGGAAAGGTTTGCTGCAACGCTCACTGCTGACGGAGCAAAGATGGAAGACTACCGTCACATCAGACCTGGAACACATTCATTCTGCACTGCAGGAAGTGCTCGGCAGACTGTCCTTGCCATCGGTTCCGCCACTTCAGACGTCCTCTAACCAATTCGTGCCATCTCCTCAGGACGATGCTGTCGAGAGGGACGATATTGGGCCATCTTGCGATAATTCGCCTAGGGTTTCTCCCCGAGATGACGCCCTTGTTCACGTGCCGATTGAGTCGTTGTATCAAATAACGCGACTGCGAGCTCTGCGTTCAGACGATGCTGGAGAAGAGCAACAACCCCCACCAAGGCGATCGTCGCATCATCCCGTGAGTGACTTCATCTCGCATGGTCTCGTAAGCGTCGAAGATGCAGAGCGTCTGGTCAATCTCTATCTCAACCGAATCGACCATTTCATGTACATGATTGGTGGCAGCAAGTATCGAGATTTGGAAAGCCTTCGTCGCGGGTCTCCCATCCTGACGGCGGCTATCTGCACTGTCGCCGCTCTCCATGACCCCATGAGCAACCATTTGTACGGAGTGTGTAGCCGCGAATTCCGTCGGCTCATGGCTGCGTCAATGTTTGACCGTCGTATAGATCGCGACCACATGCGCGCTCTCTGCATCGGCTCTTATTGGCTGCATGACATCTCCTGGACCCTTTCTGGATATGCAATTCGACGTGCGACTGAAGTCAATCTCAGTAGCAACTTCCATCGCGTCTTGGTTGAGAACAACGAGGAAGCCATGGACTGCATGCGTATTTGGTATATTTTGTACGCTGCTCTCTGGAGCAAGTGCTACATCTTGGATGCCGCACTCACCAACACTATCAAGACATGGGCAGTGTACATCCAAGATGCTTGTGCTGGTTCTTCATCCCACCTCGAGCTGACTGCTGACCTTTCATTAGGTATATATGCGACCATCACCTCTCCATTTTGTATGGCCGTTCATCAATCGTCCGCGAGGACGCTTCGATTTCGGGATGGGAAGAATTGATGAAATCATCGGCCTTTACAGAGTCAGACAAGCGTTTGGTTAGTCAGATGGCTCTGCTCATCATCATGAGCAACGTTCGCGAGCTGTTTGGGCCTGATACTGGAGAGCCTGTACCCCGCGCATTCGCAACCCAGCTTTCAAACTTCAGCCGGCAAATTGATCAGTGGATGGGCCAGTGGACGACAGAGTTGTTGAAGCTCCATCAGTTCATTGGCGAGTTTCCCACAAAAGGAGTTATCCTGCATCACCACCTAGCGAAACTGCACCTCCATTCCCATGTCTTCCGAGGGCTCAAGGGCGCACCAGTACCAGCATACTTTCAAGACAGTGCAGTCGCTGCTGTGTCTGCGGCTACCTCAATCGTGGAGATGCTCCTGTCAGACTACGATATCCGAGAAGGACTTGCAGGCATCCCGCACTATATTCACGTAAGAAACCTGAACATCACATGGGCTGAAATGCTGACACGATCTCAGTCCATGATTGCATTTGCCTGCGTCTTCCTCCTGAAGGTTGCAGCACAACACAGTGGCCATTACATCGATGACGCGGTAGTGTTGGAACTAACCTCGAAGGCGGTTCAACAGTTCCGGTCGACTGCGGTGGGAAAGTGGCATCTTGTTCATCTCATGGCCGATGGCTTAGAAAAGATGGCCATGCGCAAGATCCAGTCACCTACCGCATTCCAGCATCCGACAGTTCCCAACGGCGCCGTGCAAGCCAGCATGCAATACGTCGACTCCAATTCCACGCTTCCCCCAATCAACAACGGCAATGGCATCTACGGAAACGGGATGATGGGGAACAGCTTCGAAGACGATCTCAACATGTCTGGCGTACCATTCTTGCACTTTGACTCGGGCAACATCGATTTCAGCTTTGGTGGATTTGGTCTATGATTTCAATCTACGACTTCATACTCCTGGCAAAGCTCTCCACCTCCTCGGCTAAGCTGATATCTAAAGACAGCCCGAGACTCTTCGCGACTGCAATGTTGAACCGCGCCGGCCAAGAAGCAACGATTGCCTCGACTTTTGGATCTCGCTTCTCTTCAACCAGATTCAACGCCTTTTGGCCACCCACAGCTTCCAACGCTGCCAAGATCTGGCCAACACTGACGGTCTGGCCTGGCAGATTGACGACCCGCCCTTGGTTCTTACCAAATCTATCTTGAGGTATATCTTTGATTGCCACTAGATTCTTGACGACTGTCTTTGGCGAACACACCCACATCTCAAGTTCTTTACTCACCGGCAGCACGCTCTTCAGGCCCTTTAGCGGTTCGCGCACGATGCCAGACGCAAAACTCGAAGCAGCGGCAGACGGTGCCCCAGGCCGCACGATGACAGTTGGAAGGCGACACACGCGTCCGTCAATCAACCCTCGCCGGGAAAAGTCGTTCACGAGCGTCTCGATGATCAATTTCTCGGCTCCGTACGACGACTGCGGGGTTGGGATTGTCCTCTCGGAGATGACTTCCTCGGGAGACTCTGGTGGGCCATATAGAGCAAGTGAGGATGGAAATACCACGATTACTCCTGGCTGGCTCTTGCGCAGATAGTCGAGAACGAGGCGGTGAGAGTCGAGATTCACGGCTAGACCGAGGTCGAGGTTTGCTTCGGCCCCGCCAGACATGATGCCGTGGAGCAGGTAGCATGCATGCCATTTCGCTCTACCGAGGAGGGATTGTACCGCAGATGCATTGGTAAGATCGGATTTGATTGATGTTGCACGTCTTGTGTTGGACGGAAGTGGTGGCTCGAAGACGTCTGCGAGGACGAGGTGGGAATTGGGTTCGGCCTCGAGGAGGGATGCAGCGAGCTCTTGGCCAATAAAGCCGCCAGCGCCTGTGATGAGAATGTACTTGGTAGCTTCTTGGTATGACCCCATCGCAACGACAGTTGAAAATGGGCTTTATATCGAGCACGTCAAACGGAGATGAATGCGACGATTGACTTAACGAAAGGCGTCCAGACCACAGTCTGGCCAAATCTCAAACGTGGACAGTGTATATATCCCTGTATGTAACAGCCTCATGTTTTCCGGCTCATGCGTGGGTCACCCGTTGCAGATTCGATCGGACAAGCCCACAAGCGTGACCGGCAAGAAAGCCGTACGCTCGTATGCACGCTAGCGGCCCACACCGCGGTCAAGATTCCGAGAGCGTTCCGAATGGCTTCCGCAAGGAACAACCGTTCTCTCCTGTGATATCGGCGTCTTCTACGGCGACGAATTAATGGCAGTGGTCTTCGAAAGCGGAATCCAGGCTTCGTCTTGCAATTCTCCGTTATCTCTTGAGTATCGATTCTCCAAAATTATCCGCCATACTTCCAGACCTCGATCGTTACCTCTCTATCCCACATAAGAGAGTATCATCGAAGAATCCTCCCACATACCCGTCCCATCTCCCTCAAAACAAACACCATGACCACGACCCCCGACTCCCCAACCCTCCCACCCACCTCCACCCCAAACGTGCTCCCCAAGATGGAGTACGTCCGCCTCGGCACCTCCGGCCTCAAAGTCTCGCGCATAATCCTGGGCTGCATGGCCTTTGGCTCCCCCACCTGGTCCGGCTCCCCCTGGACCCTTTCAGAAGAATCCTCTCTCTCCGTGCTCAAGAGGGCTTGGGACCTAGGCATCAACACCTGGGACACAGCCAACACATACTCCAACGGCGCCTCCGAGCTCATCCTCGGGCGCTTCCTGCGCACATACTCCATCCCCCGCTCCCGCGTCGTGATAATGACGAAACTGTACTACCCGGTGTGCGAAGGGGATGCGCGGCCGCAGTATCCGGGCATGGAGTATAGCAAGGAGCTGGTGAATCAGATGGGGCTGAGCAGGAAGCATATTTTCGATGCGGTGGACGCGAGTTTGGAGAGGTTGGGCACGGAGTATATCGATGTGTTGCAGATTCATAGGTTGGATCGGGAGACGGGGGGGGAGGAGGTTATGAGGGCGTTGGATGATGTGGTGAGGAAGGGGAAGGTGAGGTATATTGGGGCGTCGAGTATGAGGGCTTGGGAGTTTGCGGGGTTGCAGTACGTTATTCCACTCGGTCTTGGTTTTTCTCTCGCAGTATGATGGGAGAGATGAAAATGGAATTTGAGTTTGGGGGGTGGGGCTTGGGCTGACGAGGACATCTAGGTATACGGCGAGGATGAATGGGTGGACGACATTTACGTCGATGCAGCCGTTTTATAACTTGCTCTACCGCGAGGAAGAGCGCGAGATGCTGCCCTTCTGCGAGTCACAGGGCATTGGCATCATCCCCTGGTCGCCACTCGCGCGCGGTTTGCTCGGGAGGCCGGCACATACCACGACAGCTCGGTCTGAAGCGGACGCGAAAACTGAAAAATGGTTTGGAGACGCGGAGCCCGAGATTATCAATAGGGTGGAGGAGGTGAGTAAGAGGAAGGGGTGCAGTATGGTGAGTGTGGCGACGGCTTGGGTGATACGGAAGGGGTGTTGTCCGATTGTGGGGCTGACGAGTGTGGAGCGCGTGGAGCAGATTATGGAGGCGTTGGAGGTGAAGTTGACGGATGAGGAGTGTGAGTATTTGGAGGAGGCGTATAAGCCAAGAAGAGTGCAGGCAATGTGAGCTGGATGTTGAGACGACTGAGAGAGGAAATGAGAATGGCGCATTGAGAATGGGAAATATTGGAGTTGGCCAGTTGTCTCGACGCAAAATAATATTTGGGGGTGTTCCTAGGACCTCTTTGTAGCATTTAATCCCGTTTGAGTGCAAGAGCAAGCTTAGAATTACCATATACTATGAAGTCCATTTTACGCACCAAACATTCCCCTCCTCAGTCGTGAGCCAACCCTAGGAATAAACCCGACGGTGTGACGCCACTGACGTGGAACGTACGTGACCTCAATTTATTCAGCTTTACTCCAGCTATTATGCTTCATCCCGCCACTGAATCTATCTCTTTCCGAACCGCTTACGTTCACCTCCTCACCTACAAGCACCCGATCGCGAATATATGACGGTATGATCAGATCATCATGGAAAAATCCCTCAGTCGGCACCATTGCCTCCCAGCTCTTGCTCTCATGCTCGTGCTCTCCCAGTGGATACACACGCACAGGCCATATATAGCACAGTAGAAAGTACACGACAGCGCCGCAGGTCAGCGACAGGAGAAAGCCGGTGTTGTAGACGTTGACGGCGGTTTGTGAAATAGTCCCTGGCTTGATAGCACCAGCAATTCCGCTGATGACGAGAACAACGCCGCAGATCCAAGCAATGTATATGCGTGGGTTGCAGCCTTTGACGTAATAGTATGGCGACGAGGGAACAGGGGTGTAGAGAGAAGGAACGTGTATGTTTCCGCGGCGAGCGTACCAGTAGTCAACCATCATGGCTGCGACGGTAGGGGAAATAAAGCAGAGGTAGGAACCGAGGAAGGTAAGGAAGTTCTGGGCCGAGTTCACCAGAAGCCAAGGTACCACGGGCCTAGGTCAGGTCAGCATGTGCATTCGCGAGTGTTTGGATTTACGTACCATACGAGTATGTGACACAGTACCATGCCGCGAACGATGGTAAAGTACCTTGGGAACAGGCCGTTCAAATCGCATCCGACGGGAATTGCATTCGAGGACACGTTGGTCACGATGGTGGCAAAGGACTGGATGAAGGCGCCGAGGAAGACAAGCGTGCGAGTACCAGGTCCCCAGTAGTTGTCCAGAACCAGCGAGTAAAAGTCCCATTGGTTCCATGTCGCGACGCCAAACTGTTTGGCACCAGCAGCCGTGGTGAACAGTCCCAGAAGAATAACCGCCGGCTTCGAGACGAACAGACCGATAACAAGAGGTACCACGTCGGAAGGTTTATTGCCATATCGAGCGAGATCTGCGATGTTGACCATTGGAGGTACGACGCCAGAGCATACGGTATTGATGGCGCGCATAAAGTTCCATCCGAGCTGCCCTCCAGAGACGTGTTTTGTTCCGAGTGCAAGGTCAACACCACCAAACTTGACGAGCGCCCAGATCATAGTGGCCGTGTATGCAACCGGACTCAGCATGCTCTTGACCACGAAAAGAGGCCCGGCATTCTTTGGATGCAGAAAGGCAAACGGAAACTGCAGCACCCAAGCGATAAAGAACGCTACCATCTGAGAAGTGGTGATGCCAGCCGAAGCAGGAAGGCTATTGGGAATATCCTCCCATTGGTGTCCGAAGATACAGCGAAGGGATACGTGGAGTAGGCGCGAAGCGTAGTAGGTCTGTGTCCCCATGTAGAAGATTGCCACAATCATTCGAACGAAGATAAACCACAGGGAGCCGTAAATACCGGCAGAGATTCGCATATAAACGGGGAACCCAATGTGGTAGAAGGTAGGACCGCGAGAATTGAAGAAGAGGACAATGCAGCAGAAGCCAGTGCCAACGAAGGAGGAGATGACGATGAGCCACCAGTTCAAGCCGATTGCGTAGAGAGACGAGCCGATATTGTAGCTAGAAGCATGAGCACTGATAGAGAACAAAGAGGATAAGAGACTCACGTCGTAGGAGAAAATGCGATGCTGAATTGGAAAGCGAAAAAATACCATGGCGACCAATTCCTTTGCGACGGAGGCGTAGGGTCCAGGTCGACGTTCGACCAGCGCCCATAAGTCGTTTCATTCCCGCTGTTCTCATTGTATTCCTTCGCTTGCAGCGAGCTCTTCAGTCTGCTTCCCACGCCCATGGTTGCGGAAAGACAAGAGATGCAGGGCGCGACGCGTTCCTCAGCCTGGGCGTGTCCTGCATTTCAGCAAACATGGGCGTCCCATCGGAAGGGTGCGGGATGGTTGGCCGAATGCGAGTCCTATCCGAGGCGGCGATTGATAGACAAGACGGCCAAAGAGCTGGGGTTGTGATAGGGGGGATAGCTGCTGATAACGGTCCCTGGCGTAGATCGTTCCTGGTGGATCCTAGCGGGGAGCTTAGATATGAAGGCGAAAGTGGGAGGAAGTGACAATCGACCGAACACAGTACGCTCCATTGGGATTGCAGTTTTGTATGATAGTGTCTGCGTCTCAAAATGCAATCTTCACATCACGAGAGTGCGAGTATATGAGTGCAGTAGAGTGTGGTTCTAAGTTACTCTCAGAATGGTGGGTACTTTGCCGTGTAGGATTAGACGCAATCGAAAGATTGATCTGCCTATGCCTTGACCGCAAGGGTAATGATGTGTACACCGTACACACTTCTGGAAACATCGTTGGATGATGTTAGTTCCAGTGGCACGCCACGGTTCTGTAGTTCAACGTCCGTCTATCGAGAGTGATGTAAGAGTCCATTGCGATGGGCCCTGGTACTACACTGTGCGGCAAATAATAAGAAACTAGGACTTGAAATCTTGTGGATTAGATGTACAAGATATTCTATCTCCCGTGGACCATCTGAATCCAGAAATCCGCTTGGAGCGAGTCAGAGCGAGAAGGGATCGGGGAGCAGTATTCACTGGAGCTAGAGAGAGAGAGAGCGATTAGAAATACGTTCCAGCTATCATAAGATAGACCAGATAATCAGGAGTACAGCATGCCGAGTTGTTTTGGTGTTGCAGGTTGGTGGTTGGAATCGAGAGCAAATTTTACATGGGATAGGCCTGTTACTAAGCAGCAAGCTCAACACCCAACCTTTCGTCTGGTCTACGACCACATGCATGCCACCCACCGTCTCACGACACGATTGCGTAAAGCGCACCGGTCATTCGCGGACACATATCCATGATAATCTGCCCTAAGTGAGACAGGTTCTGTCCTTGTGCCGGCGAGGAATACCGCCTTTGAGCCCTCAAGCAAGGCGAAGCGATATCCGCAAAGTTGCAGCAACCGCAGGGCATCGCCCGTGTACAAAATAAGCGCCATTCTCGCCTTATCGCATCTTCGTGTGCTCTAGGGCAAGGGAGCGGCCTCTGACATGGAATCTGAACACCCTGAAGACTTCGGCTGGAAGTCCGGACTGCCGCCGATTTCCCGAATAGCTTCAAAGGCTATGTACATTGCGCCGTCATGAGCGTCGACGAAACTAATTGAATACCTTACTACAGGATAGAACTGGTCATAATTTTCATCGGACGATCAGCGATCATGAAAGTCTCGTCTCTCCCGCTCCAGGCAACTCTCGAAGCCCTCCAGCCGCTGTCCACCTCGAGCGACCTACGCGCCCAGACCCGGAAAGAGACCCAATCCAACACAGATATTCCTATTCTTGTCGCACTCGATGACGATCCGACCGGCACACAGACGTGCCATGATATACCCGTGCTCACAACGTGGTCTGTGGAGGTGTTGGAGGAGGAATTCAAGGATACGCCATCTGGAAGCGGCTTCTTCATTCTGACGAACTCGCAGGCATTGCACCCTCCAGAGGCAAAAATACTGATGATGGAGATATGCCAAAATCTCAAGGTAGCGGCGAGTGTAGCTGGCAAGGCTTTTGAGATCGTTCTGCGTGGCGACTCGACACTACGAGGCCATTTCCCGCTGGAGCCAGAAGCTGCCGAGGAGGTGCTTGGACAGGCAGACGCATGGATACTTGCGCCGTTCTTTCTTCAAGGCGGCCGATACACGATCAATGATGTGCATTACGTGGCAGAGAAAGACACCCTCGTCCCAGCTGGAGAGACACCGTTCGCAAAGGATGCGACGTTCGGCTACAAGAGCAGCAATCTTCGAGATTGGGTGGTTGAGAAGTCAAAGGGAAAGATCAAAAGCGAGATGGTGAAGAGTCTGAGCCTACAAGACATTCGCTTGGGTGGCCCCGACAAGGTTGGAGAGATTCTAGAGACCACGGCCAAGGGCAGCGTCGTCATACTCAACGCAGCGTCAGAAGAGGACATGGATGTCGCCATTCTGGGTATCCTGAAAGCTTCGTCCAAGGGCAAAAAGTTCCTCTTCCGCACCGGCGCCGCCTTTGTGTCTGCTCGCCTCGGTATCTTTCCAATCCCCCCGATATCCGCGAAGCAACTGCAACTTGACGGCTCGACGGGTGGTCTTATCATCGCGGGCTCGTACGTTCCCAAGACGACCGCACAGCTTGCTGCATTGCGGCAGAAGAGCGGCTCCCGGCTGACGACGGTGGAGCTGGATGTTGCGAAGCTTCTAGAATCGCCCGAACGTGCAGAGTTGGAGCTGGAGCACGCGCTCTCTGTCGCCGAGAGCGAGCTGAAGAAACCTCAGGACGTCCTCATCATGACGTCCCGGAAGCTTATCACTGGGGCTGACGAAGCCAAGTCTCTTGATATCGGATCCACAGTTGCTTCCACACTGGTCTCATTCTTAACTCTCCTGAATGCGAAGCCGAGATATGTCATTGCGAAAGGAGGCATTACGAGTTCGGATATGGCCACCAAGGGTTTGAACATGAAGCGGGCCATCATCGTAGGGCAAGCTGCTGCGGGCGTACCTCTCTGGCGCTGTGACGAGCCTACATGCAAGCACCCTGGGCTGCCATATGTGGTATTTCCAGGCAATGTGGGAGATGATGAGACGCTTTTCGAGGTGGTGGATCGCTGGAGGATGTAGTCCCCCTTATGCCCCAAATACATGTGTTCCGCCCTCGAATTCTACTGCAATCTTTCTTCGCAGCAGTCATCACATAAACAATAGCAGAAGAAGAAGAAGCAAATGCATGCGTCTGATCTTTATTTAGGAATCAATTCTACCCAACATTTCAGTCAAGCCTATTTCTACGGTTCAAAGCCTCGAATTTGCTTTACTTTCTAGATTTTTAAGAAGATCATGTGTGCAAAGGTCATTGACTTGCAGATGCGGAGTTTCCAAGAAAAATGACAAGAACAGCGCAGTATCTGCGATGTAGTCAGCATCAGCCAGGTGCACGCAAAGTCATGGGCGCTCTACTCACGCAGCAGTGGCAGCAAACAACTCTTGTCGTTTTGCTTTGGTGAACAGATTCAAAGCTAGAGAGAATGTGACAGTGAAAACGACGTCAGCTTTCCAGGTGCCTGGTTCTTTTCAGCGTATATACGACGTCTCATCGAGACAGATAGTCGGCCGGAGAACTCTATTGCTCCCTGTTTGGAAAATCATTCGCAGATAGTTTTCACGGCTGGTGTGCTCCCGCGCGGCATGTTACTGACAGACACAAGCCGGGTCAAGGCAGACTTTCCATGTTCTTTGCAAAGAATGGGATGCACCGAATCTATGGGTGAGCTTGAAGGCTCTGAGTGTACCAGATGAGAGAGCCTCAACAGCCTCAGTGGTCCAACGTGTGTGCGAGCAATAGCTAAGCAGTTTCAAGCTTGTTCTAAGTTCAGGCTTCCCTTTTGATCTCCTACCGCCATCTGCATTTCGCTAACGCATGGCCTGTTCTGATCCATGGATCTGATGTAAAAATCAGGAGAAAATGGAGGCATTACCTACTTTTCACGAGCGTTGGGACTCACTGGAATGGACCAAGTCGGTCACGGAGCACAAGCTTATGCCTTCAGTTCAGCCCATTTCTACAGTTTGCACAAGACTTGGATGAGTGTATAACTCTCTGATGGTGTTCTTGTACCAGCTCAATAACATGACCCGCCAACCCCGCGTTCTGCAGGTACGGCGAGTCATGTCACCTTAACCACCACCAGCATACGGCATTCTCTCCGAACAACTCTCTCCGCAGTTCTCCCAACGCCCCGCATGCAGCAAACGACATACGCGCCACGGAAAGCTTTCCGCACGGCGCTTTCCGAGCATCGGAAAGCCGCGCAGACACGAAGGACCGATTATGGAGTAAAGGCGGCTTCAGAGCCTCTTCCAGAGGACCACTCCAACACCACTCTGCTGCTTGACCAGTCACGGTAGCCGTGTACTCTTACTCTTGAAACCGCGTTGCATTCCATTCTTCGAAAAGTCTCCAAACGCCACGATGCCCATCACAAAGTCCACAATAGCCAACAAGGCGACGATGCTCCCACCGGGCGTCTACTGCCCCGTCATCTCCCTCTACAAGCCCACCAAAACCCAAGAAATCGACCTCGACGCCATGTACAAGCACTGCCGGTACCTCGTGCGCTCCGGGCTCCACGGCCTCGTCTACCAAGGCACAAACGGCGAAGCCGTGCTCCTCTCGCGGGACGAGAAGAAAGACATCTTAACCATGGTCCGCCGCTGCGTCACCGACCTCGGACTCCCCGCATACCCCATTGTCGCGGGCATAAGCGGGCAGAGCACAAACGAGAGCATTCAACTCGCGCACGATGCTGCCGACGCAGGCGCGAGTTTCGCGCTGCTGCTGCCGCCGAGTTTCTGGGCCAAGGCTGTGAGCGAGGAGGCGTTGTTGGGGTTTTATCGCGATGTCGCAGACGCGTCGCCCATACCTGTTGTCGTTTATAACGTGCGTGTTCTGCATTCACTCAGCTAAAGGAAAGCCAGAGGTGGGAGTTGAAAGCTGACAAGGTGCAGTTCCCGGCCGTGACGGCGAATATCGATCTTACGTCTGACGCCCTCGCGGCGCTGGCGGAGCATCCTAATATCGTCGCTACGAAATTGACTTGCGGAAATCTGGGCAAAGCACAGCGCCTGACGTCCCTCTTCTCCCCTACGCAGTTCTCGGTTTACGGCGGCAGCTCGGATTACCTGGTCCCGACACTCGAAGCCGGGGGCGTGGGGTGCGTGACGGGCCTTGCGAATGCGTTTCCGCGGAGCACGGCGCGGATATACGATCTTTGGGTTGAGGGGAGGAAGGAGGAGGCGAGGGCGTTGCAGCAGGTGGTGGCGAGTGCGGAGTGGGCGTGTAAGAAGGGAATTGCGGTGACGAAGTTTGGGGCCGGGTGGTTTTTGGGGAAGAGGATTGGGGTGGAGGAGGAGAGGGCGTGGTGGCCGAGGCGGCCGTATATGCCGCCGGGGAGGGAGGTGATGGAGTGGACGGTCGGGGTTATGGGGGTGTTGGTGGAGGAGGAGGAGGGGATCAAGATGAAGGAGATTGGGGAGGGGGCGAATGGGGTGAATGGGGCTAAGTAAAGGGAGGGGGGGGTTGCATTAGATAGGCGTAGGCGTTTAAGTTTTATTTATGGCTACGAGTCACTCTGATTTTATGTTGAAGCACTTTTATATCGTACGGCTGTGCTCCGATCTGTGTGCGGAATTAATATAACGAGACGAAGGTGGGATGGCATCGTAGGCCGTTGAATACAATACGAATTCTGCTCGCACCTCCGGCGGGCGACGTTTACAGAGAGTGACTGATTAATTCATCCAAGTGCTCCATCGTCTTTTCCCTCATCTGGGGCAGATTGCACCCGCACCTCATATCCACCTCGTGTGACTGGAGCAAATTCATGCCTAGGGATGTAGGTGCGACTGGGAAATGGTGTGTAGATTCGCACAGACAAAGTATCGTGTTGAGTGGTAGAACTAAATGTCATTTATTGGCCCTCTCCGTAATTCTACCAAAGAATGAAGACTCGTTCGACCGATGAATCCTCGAGTGACTCGTGACAAATGCTGGCATGCGGTTGGGCAACCCGCTGTGAAGCATGCCGATCACGTGAGCTGTTAGAGCGCCATTTACGCTACCAAGTCTTCACTTGTGGTACCATCCGTTCTTCTACAACCGTGCACGCGGCTTCCAATTGATCCAAGGATGATCCGCACTCGAGGAAACGAAATGATCGATACCCTGCGTATTCACTAGTCCTGGATGCGCCTGGTCGATGTCCGTTAAACCACACAACCGCATCGAGGTCTCGAGCTCGTCTTTCAGAACTGCGAATGTCAGCCTTAGTCACACATGGTCAAAAGCAGGGGATAAGCTTACTCTGAGTAAGGTGCTCTACGCCTTCCTCGCCATAAGTAAGCGCGTAGAGATACGGCCGCCCGACGCCCACAGCGGTCGCTCCAAGCGCAATGGCCTTGAGAATATCTGAACCGCGCTCGAACCCGCCGTCTATGTAGATCTCCAGCTTGTCGAAGATGTCCGGGCAGATGCGGTGGAGTTCGAGAAGCACGAGGATACTCGGCTGCGCTCTGGGCAAGTCAGCATCCAGCACAATCCACCCAATTCCGCATTCAAGCCCACTTACCCATCGAGAGACCTTCCACCGTGGTTACTCAGCATGACGCCCGCCGCGTCATATCGCACCGCCATCATCGCATCTGCCGCACTCTGCACACCTTTCAGCACGACCGGCAGTCCCGAGACCTCGCGTATCCACCGTATGTCCTCCCACACCAGGCTCTTGTCCACATACTGCGCCATCAGCCTTCCCATACCACCCCCCTTCTTATCATTACTCGCCACTGCCCCCGATATCGCACTCGCCACAGCCTCAGCCGCGATCCGCTCGTCTGCCTCTCGCTTCCCCGGCACAGGCGCATCTACAGTCACGAATACGCCCTTGATACCCAGCGCCGCGGCCTTTTTCAATAACTCTGCCGTCTTGGCTCGATCTGAGTTAACGTACAGCTGCAGAAAAAACGACTGGCTTTTCCCCCCTGCTGCTACAATCGCGCTCAGCGGGTACGATGCGTTGCTCGATATGCACTGAATCACGCCTTGCCCGCCGACCCCTCTCGCAAGCGCGCACTCTCCGTCTGCGTGTGCGAGGCGCGCCATCGCGGCTGGTGAGACGAAGAACGGGGTTGAGCTCTCGCAGCCCAGGATCGTGCGGTTTGTGCGGACGCTTTTCACGTCGCGGAGAATGCGCGGGCGGAACATGATGCGCCGAGTCAGGGCTTTGTTTTGCGTATGGGTTATCAGGTCTGTTGCGGCGCTCGAGTAAAAGGCCCACGCTTTTGGAGTCAGGGTGTGCGATGCAATGGCTTGAAAATCGGGCGCGGAGATGAGGCTGTGGAGGGGTGGCTTTTCGTATGTCGAGGGAATACGAGGTGGCAGTTGGATCGGCGTTGAGAATTGCTCGGGCTGGGTATTTGCTTCTGCGGCTGCTGCTTCAATGATGGTGGACTTGGGGGGCATGTCGCTGGATAGGAGGAGGTCGCCGATGAATTTGTCGGCTGCGAGGGTTTCTTCCAGCATGCCTGGGGCGTGGACCTCGTTGTAGGCTGAAGTAGCATCTCGGCCGGCGTAGTTGAGAATCACTGCTCAAGTTAGTCTTTGTACATGATGCGAGTGTTGAAGATAATCACACCGTCGGAGCCTCCAGGATGAAGACTCAGGAAATCGGTCACATCCCAGACTTTTTCTTCAATTGCTATCCAACAGTCTTCTGGTCTGTTGTGTAATTTCAAATCATCATAAGAGAGAGGTGATCTTGACTCCATGTTGAGTGTGGTGGGAAACGGTAACGAGATACCAGCGCGACAGTGGGCAATAACACGACTAAGAGAATGGGTACAATGCATTCTCGGCTCTAAATTGCCACTCCGATAACATGCCGCTTTATTTCCGGTGCGGCATGCAAATACGGCGTTCTTGCGGTGCCTCGATGGGGTCCAGAAGCCGCTCCTGGTCGATCGGCGTTCTCGCCGACACTCCACACACCTCGGGAAATCGATCCTTAGTCTGGACACTGCAGAGGCAAACTGCGGCCAAGATTGCAGTCTGAACAAAAGGTATCGCGCTGAATGCTCCAAATCATTGCGCGGAGATTCATCGAGATCGGATCTTGCACTGGTGCCACCCCGGAGATCTTTCGCGTCCTGAGACCTCTTAACTCAAGGGCGTGGATTACGCGTGCCATTTCCTGTGCCATCTTCCGGGCCTGAATGAGGGCTCCTGGGAGAGCTTGGGAGTAACTGAGACTCTCGCTTTTGTCCATCAGCTTCAGCCTCTACGGGACGTTCTTCACTCGGCAATTCTATCGGAGTCTCATTCATAGCCGGCACTTCGGCGATGACTGCGGGTGCTTCAAAGACCTTTCCAGGACCTTTCATGCCAGTTCCATCCATCTCAGCTTTCTCAAAAGTCGTCTCTGTACTCTGTCGCTTCCTTCGACGGAAGAGGAATAAGGCCAAGCACATGGCGCTAATAACAACGACCGCGATGCCGACACCAATACCAGCTTTTGCGCCAATGGGTAGCCCGCCGCCACTTTCCGAAGCTTTTATGAGACCTGTTGATGTTGGTGACGAAGAATCTGACGACGTTGCAGTCTTTGCAAAATCAAAATCTTTGATAGTCTCTGTCCCGTTTTCCCCTGCTTGCGCGAGCAGAAATTGACACTCGTTATTAACAGGCTTTGGGGTTTGCTTGTCCATGGCACCTGTAAAGTTTGATAAATGGAAATCGGGATTATCGGGCATGCTGCCATTGATCGTGCAGCTTCCGTCGCTCACATTGCTGTATTTATTCCAGTAGTTCGAATCCCAGGATAAACGCTCGAGACTCGTGCACTCGCTTTTGATGTCAACTCACTGACTGGCACAAAGAAATGCACACTCACCTAAAAGCGCCATACACACCATTTGCTGGCCGAGAAGCCGTACCCGGACAACCCGTTCGATCCTCGCCACAAAGAAGTGTCATATAATTACCTAGGTTGTCGGGTACAGACAGCTTTCCGATAATGATCGAGTCAGCTACACAATCAAGCGTGTCCATCATACAGCTACACAGCTTGAAGTGGCTCGGGGTTTGGGGCAGCGTTGGGGGAGGCGTAGTCCATTCACTCTGAGGGGTGGGACATGCAGTCGATGTACTCGTTGGGGTGTATGTCGCCTCATCCATGGTGGTGATGGAAACGGTCGCCATGACGCTTGACAAACCCTTGTACACGTCTCCCAACACATTTTCAGAATTGATGAGAGCTGAGGTGATGTTAGGGCATTCGTCAAATGTAGTGCTGCGCTGCACTTACGTGGATCGCGATTGTTAGAGCACCCCAGGAAGTCGTAGAGAATACCCCCCGAAATTGTTTTCGTGATTTTGCCGCTAAATAGATCTTGGAGAGGGTAGTTGTCGCTGTCGTTCGCCCGATACTTGTCATTGCAGCCGTTGCTCAAGAAGAGCACGGGCATCGATGCATCTGCGAACAATTGCGCTTGCCTCTCAATCCAATCAGTAGGTAGACAACCAAGTCTTCCATCCGAGAGTCCGTAAAAGTCGCCGTGCGCCTCTTCACAGCTCAAGAATGTGACGGAGTTAATTCCAAAAACGGAGTCCTTGTCAGTATCAGCAGTCCCGTCAATGACGCCAACAGGAATGTCGCGCATGCCGTTGATCTTCATGTAATTCTTTGCGTCCCGAATCATGGCTTTGGAAAGCGGCAGGTCCACGGTTGAGGAGAAGTAACCAATGATATTTGGTGCAACAAACCCAAGAACGTTATTGAATTTTCCCAGGTTGTTGATGACAGAAGTCGAATAATTGTAGGCTGTGGAGTCCCAGTTCGCCTCAGTATTCTGCAGTAGGATGGGCGGGAATAATGGCGCGAGGACATAGATGCCAGCATTAGCGAAAGCTTCCATGCACCCAGCATGCTCGAGATTCGGGTTGACGGCCGCAACTTGAATGACATTGACCTTGATGTCCTGAAGAGATTTGATGTATGAGTCGCAGTCGAAGACGTCCGAGAGGGGGTCTGCGAAATTCTGGCTTGAAATACCATCATATATCTGGTATCCGACGCCGTGGATGACGAATTGGGAGCCATTTGGATAGAAGAAATGCGAGCCCTGCGCGATTAGCCCTGCGACGATGGATTTTAGGGCCGTATACCTTGATTACAATCGCATCAACCTCAGCAGCGACCAACGAAACATTAACGAGGGACAGTAAGATCAATGCCGACAAGGGACAAGGCGAGACGCGCATCCTCAAGGCCGCCCGACAGCCTCAAGCTCCTGCGCAAATGATGGTTTGGGAAAAGCGAGCCATGGAATCTCGCGGGAGACGGCGACTTTTGCATCCTGGTCGTCTGGCTGCGCCGCAGCTTCAGCTCCCAAAAGTGTTGTACGGCGCAGCTGGGCACGGACTAGATGCGTTTCAGAACCCTGTGGGGCCACGACTGGCGCTTCGAGGCTCACTGAGGCGGTGTTCCTGCCAGAACCTTTGTAATCTGAAGATTCGATTGGTGGCGGACATGGCGATGCGGGAATGACGGATGTTCGCGCGTCGAGCCGAGGTTTGGGAATGCGATTTCTAGGGTCACGTGTCGCACTATTCCTGTCCTGAATTACTCTTAACACGTCAACATCTTCTTCTCTGCGCGCGCCGTCGACGCATCGATAAGCCTGTCACGAATCAAATTTCTCAATTTTGTCGCTTCGGAAATATGCGAGTCTGTGTGGATTGGGTCTATCTAATACGTTTCTTTAAATAACGTCAACATCTGATTGCCAATCGCGATTAATCGACTAACAGTTCTCCCTGTAACTAATTGCGCTTAGGGATTGACAAGTGCCTAAGTGACCGTTCAGCACGCGTCACAGCAATATATAGGACTCGGCTTTGTTTTGCGCCAGACCACTCCGAATGATCCAGCTGTTTCTCCGTTTCCCGCGTGTCACGGTTTTCGCCTGGATGGCCATTCGGTCGTACTCCATCAATCGTATCGTCCGAAATATCAAAAAATATATTAGTAAGATACCCAGTGAAATCCAGCTTCATTCAGGGTCTCTAGCTGGAGCAGCGCGCGGGACATGCCTTAATAGAGAATCGTGCCGCTCGCTAGCTTCACACCTGCAATACTGTCCATCTCTATTCCATACGCATGACTACAAGAAGACCAGTTCTTTGCTGGTCCTAAGCTTGTCGAAGTAAAGTGATCCTTCGGATGTGCTGTTACACCCTATCGGATCGTGCATATGGAGAACGGTCGAGTGTCGATCAGCATATACACATCCGTTGGCCAAGGCAATACCAAATGGCACTTCGAGGCGCCATTCGTTCGGGTATCGCACGAATATTACTTCACTCATTCTCTACAATGTGTTTCAGAAGCTACCATGCTCGAGTCAGTCATCTTGGGTTGTCCTTGTGAGTGGCAAGTGCACCCTGAAATTTACCTTCGATGGTAAGAAGTGCTCGAGGAAGTCTATTCGACACACGATGCGAATAGCTGCTGCTAATCTTCTGCATCAAATGGCAATCCCATGTTATTCCAAGGGTGGGTAGTACAGCCTACATTGTGTGTCGAGTCGCAGACCTAGCGGTGCCGAGTACTGTTCAAAATGACTTTCGATTCCTGCCTCGAACTTTTATCTATTACAATTCCCCGAGAAAACTTTCACGATCTTTGCATGGTACCGCGTGATAGCATCAGTCGGCCTTGTACGTCATTCCGCGCTCTCTCTTTCCAGATCAGGTCGAGCGCGCCTTCTACTTCTACAGCCAGCACATTATACCTCTCCCCATTCCGCCTCCCTTTGCTCTCCCCAAACCGCCTCCCTTCCCTTCTTCCGACATTTCTTTCTTCCTTCTGCCACACCTCCAACGCAACTCCCGAATCACCATGTGTTTCTCGGTCATGGTTGCACTCCTCGCGGCCCTCGTGGCCATCGTCCACGCTGACCCCAAGTGTGGATCCGCCAACAACAACAACAAATGCCCCCTAAATGTCTGCTGCTCCTCGTCTGGCAACTGCGGTACTGATCAAGACTCTTGTGGCTCTGGCTGCCGGGAGGACTTTGGCCGTTGCGGCACATTCAGTCCCAAGAGCTGTGGCATGATCTCTGGCACTGCCACCAACGGGCGTTCAGTCGGTGTGTTCGATGGATGGTGGGTCGCCCTTTAACATGACTCGCGACGATACTGATCAGCACAGGAACATCAATTGGCGCAAGTGCAACGTGGTCCACCCCAAGGATCTCAACACGACCGGCTTAACTCACCTTCTCTGGGCCTATGCCAGCATCGATCCGACCAAGTACACACTAGTCCCCTCGAATGAGTCAGATACCAAGTTCTACAAGGAATTCACGGACCGCAAATCGAAAGATCTGCAGACCTGGATCTCTGTGGGCGGATGGCATTTCAGCGATGAGGGCCCTACTAGGAAAACCTGGTCCGAAATGGCAGCCGACTATCGGTCTACTTTTGTCGATTCCGCAGTCAAATTCATGGACAAGCATGGATTTCAGGGACTTGGTACGTATGCTTCAATCTGTTGCACCTCATCAGCTAACAAGCCAAGACCTTGATTGGCAATTTCCAGGCGCTTCTGACCGCGGCGGCACTGACCAAGACATTTCCAATCACATCAGGCTTGCTGTCGATCTTCGCAATGCATTTGGCACAAAGTATGGACTGAGTATTGTCCTCCCTTCGGATTGGAACTTCCTCCAGCACTTTGACCCCAAGGCTCTGGAGGCTCAAGTCGACTTCTTCAACATCATGATGTACGACTTTCACGGTGCCTGGGAGACTTGGGACAACCATATGCTCCCGCATAACGATCTGAGGGAAGTCAACATTCGGTTGATGCCATTGTTTTTCAACAACGTCTCGCCTAAAAAAATCAATCTCGGCTTATCGTACCACGGCCAGGGTTACACTGTCAAAGACAAGTCGTGTTCGCACATTGGCTGTGCATTCTCCGGACCCAGCAAACCTGGGCGATGCACTGACTACGAGGGCATGTTGAGCAACTGGGAAATCAACGAGATCATCCATAACAATACCCTCACTCCGGGATTTGTCGACGAGTCGCAAGTTCGATCACTTCAATGGGACGACCAGCTTGTCTTTTACGACGACGACGAAACCTACCTGAAGAAGAAGGTTTTTGCCAATGATCGTTGTCTTGGTGGACTTTACATCTCATCTCTTGATTTGGATCCTGCCAATGGCGATGCCGATAAGCCTGTGTCTTCTTCTGCTGTGAAACCATCGCACACCACTTCGGCGATTTTGCCATCCAATTCAGGGGCTCTTTCGACTGGTGCTTCCCAGTCTCCTCAGCCCGGCTCCACCGCAGGTGCCGCCGTACCTTGGGGAATACCATCAACTATTCAGACGTTTCTACCATGGTCGTCTTCAATGCCCGACTTCACCCCCACGGGAACTTGGCCAAGCGGCGTCCCAGTGCCCACCGGATGTCCTATAACTGTCCCAATCACGTCTTGCACGAACTGGCCAACTCAAATTTCAGCTCCCAGCGAATGCTCTACGTCTCTTCCTTGGCCTTTTTGTTTCGACTGGGGAATTGGCACAACTACATCGTTCACGCCCACTGCGTTTTGGCCACCTGGTTCCAAATTGCCAGGCTGCCCCGACTTTTATCCCATCACCTCGTGTTCAGATTTCCCAACCGGTGTTTCCTCGCCGAGCGGATGTCCCTCAGCGGTGGCTTGGCCATTGTGCTTCAATTGGGGAGTGGGTTTCACTGCTACTGCGACATGGCCTTTAAACACTCCATTGCCGAAATGCCCTATACAATCTCCAATAGACCGTTGCGATGATTTCCCGTCCGCAGTGTCCAAGCCGGACAACTGTCCGAATTATCTCCCGTATCCGGCCTGCTTTGCTACTGGCCCTCAACCGAGCGGAGTCACTCTCCCTTCTAGCTCGAAAGGCGATCAGTCCAGCACGTCGAGCTCAGTGTCCACCAAGACAGGTCCTTATGACGTTTATTATCTTCCGGAGATCTATGGAACCACGAGGCCGACAGTCCGCTGTATCGCTATGCCGTGCACAATCATTTTGCCACCATTCGAGCTTGCGACACCAATCACGGTTTCTTGGCCTACATTCACGACGACGATTCTCAACGTCACTGGGGGTTCTACTGAGACAATCAAAGCGACACGCTATGTGCTCGAGAACGGCACACCAACGGTCAAGGTGAAGACATGCCTTAAAGTGGACAGCGCCACGACGAATACAATCACGACGACCTGTAGCATCGAGCCAATCACCACTTCGCAGATTGAGTTCTGGCCATTTAGCGCAGACGAGCACGATGAAGGCCCATACACATTTCATCCTGCTGCGAGCGTGATACCGAAACCCTGCTGGATAACTATTCCCCCTTCTATGGCAACTTTCCCGCCTTCAATCTGGGGCAACAAGGCCCTGCACTCCGACTTTGCCTGTCACCCGGTGACCACTCAAGCAGAGCCTCTTCAACCTTTCCCCACCATTTCGGTTCCCACTCCGACCTGTACGGCGAATTGCGACCATGACCGAATCTACCCAACCGAGGTGGCGTTCGAGAAGGGTGACAACGACAACGGCGTGTGCAAAGGCGACTGCGGTGGAAAGGGAGGCACCAAGCACTGCGATTTGTTCGGGTGCGGCTGCGGACCGAACATGTTACCATGGCTACCCATGCCTCCTGCTCTGAGGGCCATAACCGCGTTACTCGGCCTTATGGGTGACTGTGGCGACAAGGATTATCCCAAGCTGGAGTTTGACTTTCCCAAGATTCCACAGATTCCGTACATACCATGTGGACTCTTCTCCTGTACTGGTGGCTGTGGCGTATTCGGATGTGGTGGAGGCTGTAGCGTCAACGGAGGCTGTCACGCCACTTGTCCTCTGAGCAAGTGTAACCCGCTGGGAAATCCGGATCCTTCTGACGGCGGCTGCAGCGACGAGGACAAGACGACGGTTACTGATTACCTCGTGTCCTGCACTCGAGTCAATCCGACATCAACATCTTGGACCACGACTCCCACTGCTACCAACACGGGATGTGGGATCACAGGCAAGACTAGCACTCTCTCGACCTGCAGCTGCGCACCAGCTACAGTGACTGACGTGTTTGTCTCTTGCACCCAATTTGGCAGCAGCTCTTCGTCTTGCATGTCCACTTCGACAGCCACTCGCTCAGGCTGCAGCGCCGTCGCTTCAACCACATCTACCGTTGTCGGACCAGTGTGCAGTAGGTCACCGCTCTCGCTCGATGAAGACGAAGGCGACAACGTAGGCTCGCCCGACATCTCGACCTTTACAGGCACCCTTCCCCCAACCGGCTCATCGACTGTCTCTACCTCTCCCTCCAGCACCTCTCTCCCCGAGCCCTATAACAACACCTGGCACATTGCCTTTGAGCAGCACATCCAAGGCGACAAATCCTCGCTCAACTGGACTCTCTTCTACTACCTCGACAAGGAAGGCCACCTGCGATCCCTCAACAGCGGTAAAGACGCCATCCAACCCAGCACATTCCTCACGCACTTTAACAATCCCATCGACATCGACATCCAATACCCCAACGACGTCAACCAAACCCAATTCACCCTCACCTACCGCAAAACCTTATTCCAGCCTGATGGAGGCCCCTGCATAGCGATCTACTACTCGGGCAGCGAGCGCAACAAGGACAGCCATACCGAGTGCGTGTGGGAGGCGAAGGAGAATGTGGGGCCCATGGGGTGCCAGGACAAGCATTGGGAGAATTGGCATGAGAAGGATGGCGCGTGGGATAGGCAGTTTTTCTGCTTTATTGGGAATGCGGCGCCGGGGGGTGGGGCGAATCCTACGGTGTCTGATAGAAGAGTGAAAAGGAGAAGTATGTGGGATTACGGTGGGAGTGTATGTGGCGCTGGGAATCAGACGTCATAGTTAGATCTATCATCTTGGTAGCTAGATCGTGGGTCAACGATCGCTGAGAGGTAATCTTCATCTCGAGTGATATGTGCTGCGCATGTGATTGCATTTATTCAGTGCTAGGTATACTCGGGGTCTTGATGAGCTTGAGTATCATATCTTTGCGGATCTTACGGAGACCATTCAGAAGTTAGTCTCGAAACTTTTAGTAGTTATTGGAAATACAGCCCACTTATATCAACCAAACACAAGTAGCTTTCACTAATTTAGTCCGTAAAGTTATCATTTCCAGGTCATCTATTTCATCGACTTACTTTTGCATCTCGGCGGTCTCCGTACAAGGGTACTATCCGCACCTTTGCATCTCGGCGGTCCCCGTACAAGGGTACTATCCGCATGGACATCCATCTCCATCCATACTCCATCTAAATGCGGATATCCTTCCAAACTTGAGTATACGCATTCGGGCCGGATGGTGTATGATCCCTCCCTATTTCACGCGATGGTACTAAATAACGCAGCTACCAACAAATTCGGACTGTACAATTGTGATCGAGATATGCCGTGCTTTGAATTCTATGCCAGGCGCTTTTGATCTAGCAACGAGTCCTCGCTTGTTGCGAAGGATGCCTCAGCCTTGCTGTAGTCGCCCTTTCTTCCTGCTCAGCCTGACCCCACTCGAGAACCGGCTATAGCATTGGTCAGCCTTGTTCATTCAAGACCCCCTGGCGGCCGGAATGAAGAGCCAGTAGGGATGTAGCACGTTGTGCGGTGTTTGTGAAGGGACCCTTCGTCCAGGCTGATATATGTTTGACATGTGCCCCACATGTTGCTTCCATCGCATGTAGGGCTTGAGCACTAGTTCCATCTGTCGTTGCACTTGCGACAATGTCGGGACACGTCCCCAAGTCTCGCGCGAGGAAGAGAAGCCGTTCATAGTCGCCGTGTTTGGAAAGACGGGAACGGGCAAGACGACGTTCGTTAGAAATGTCACAGGTGCTGATTTCGACGTCGGCCACGGTCTGTTTTCAGGTGAGTATTTCTCACATGAAATCTGTCGTCAAAAAAGCTGAGAAAAGTAGTGACAAAAGAGGTGCAGTCTGCAGATGCGCTGATTGGTGGACGGCGAGTCGTGGTGGTTGATACGCCAGGGTTCGATGACACGAGCCTTTCAGACACGCAGGTTCTGACGCTCATTGCCCGACTGGCTCAAGTACTCGTATAATGAGGGAACTCGCTTGTCGGGCCTGGTCTTTCTTCACGGCATAGACAGCGAACGAATGGAGGGGTCCACTCTGAAGAACTTGGACATGTTTCGCAAGCTATGCGGAGACAAGAATCTGAAAAACGTGGTCCTGGCCACGACAAAGTGGTCTCGCGTTCGCCCAGACGTTGGGGCCCGACGCGAGCAAGAGTTGTCGCGGCATTTTTGGGCCACAATGATCGAGAGGGGGTCTAGGGTTGCGCGTGTTGGCGACGACGAGAGCAGCACGACCGAATTGGTCATGAGCATGGCCCCGAACAAGCCTATGATTCTGCAGCTCCAGGAGGAGCTTGCGGCGGGGCGGAAGCTCTTCGAGACTGCTGCTGGAAGCGCCGTCGAGCAAGAGATTCGCAGGATCGAAGCTGAATACAGAGTCCAGCTCGCAGCGACGAAGTTAGAGATGCACGAAGCCCGATCGAGAGGTCAGCGCGACATGGGTAGCTGCTTGAATGTTGCTAATGGCGAATAGACAACAAGCGGTTGAGGCGGGCACATAGAGATGAAATGCAGAAGCTGGAAGCGCGAATCGAGGAACTGTCAGCGGACCGACGCAAGCTCAGGAAAAAGCGGACAGCCATTGCGAAATGCTCACGACGATGGTGGCAGCGCAGCTGGCATTGTCTGGAGCTCTGCGGAACGAAGACGATGCGGCCAGGCGTGTGGACGTGCACAGTGTGCGGTCGTCAGCAGAACAATGTGTCGTATTAACGTGTATGTACAGTTGACAAGCTCATCGTTGCCAAATGTAGAGAGTGCGGTGAGGCGAAACGCAGAATCTGCCAGAGTCGCAGGGGTTAATTGGCCGGATGAAGCGGGAGTCAAGGCGAAACGTGAGCGGCATTGCGATTCGGCGTCGTCCATATCAGGCGACAGGAATGGATATGGCGGTGACACAGGGATAGCACCATAGCAGCGATAGCTGGCGTCGGGAGGCGGGGAGGCCAGACGCAGGAGGTGAACTATGTTGAGACATCACGTGCAGCTATGCTATTTTGGGCAAGGTGGGATTGCTCGTGATGCTGATGGAAGCAGACTCTGGATACGGTCATGAGGAGGGCGACGGGGAGGGCGACGGGGAGTGCAATTTGGTCTCGAGTCTGGGCTGAGCTGGCGTCGAGTTGGCGGGCGACGATCAGAGGCGGAAGGGCGGCGTTGGGCAAAGGGTTGGGAGGGTTGGGAGGAGCGAGGCAGGCAGGCATGTGGTGGTCGGTCCGTGGATGCGCAACCAGCAACCAGCAAGGCAAGAGCGACCGCAGAGGCTCCCCGAGCACGGCAGGCGCGACCGCAGCGACAAAGACGGCAGTGCGTGAATGCGTGCAGGCCGGCACAAAGAGCGACGCGGAGATGAAGGGGCTGCGCGCGCCCGAGGTTGCTTCTTTGATGCAGCGTGTGGCGTGTCGTGTGCGAGACGCTTGACAGGATGTGAGGATGAGCAGCAGCGGGAGTGGAATGGAGGCCAAACAACGGCCTGGCCTGCGCTTAGCCCTGGCGATTAGCCCACGGCGGTGCAACACGGGGACAGGACGCCCCGCCGCACCGCGAGCCACGGCGACGAGCACGCAGCAGCGCAGAGAATGAACAGCAATGAATAGAGCAATCGCCAGAAGCGTGCACACAGGACGGCAGTGGAGAGCACACCTCGCAGGCGCGATGCTTTGGGTTAGCCCCGCCGCGCAGGGGCTTGGCGTCTTCACCCTCTCCGAACAGCCCTTCACACTGTCTGGGCTCCCGGACTGTGGTCCTTTAGCGATGGCAGCCAGCAGCGCCGCGCAATATGACCCGGCCACGGCCCTCTTCATGCGGAGGGCCCTCACCCTCACGCCCCCATCTGCCATCCGCTGCCTCCGCCCTGCCCATCGCGCCCTTCCCCCCTCGCCGCCGTCGCCATCGTCGGTCTGCGCGTCGATGCACCAGAGCGCAGCGGACCCCTTGAGCGACTAGCCCACGGCGTCCACGTTTGTCACTCACCAGTCCCAGCCACAAGACGAGCAGCCCAGCAGGAACCATCGCTGACAACAAAATCCCCCCGACCCCCCATCAACCTCGCCCGCCTCGACACCTCACCACCATCGCAGCTCGCCGTCACCACCATCGCCGTCGACGCCGCCCACCCGCCCCGGCTCGCAAAAATGTCGACCAAGCCAGCCAAGTCTCGCATGCTCATCCTCAAGCTCGCTCCACAGCACCTCGCACACTTTCCACCCTCCACCGACCCATCCTCCAAGACGTCCGACTCGCGATCCAAGTCGCCCTCATCATCAGACACACCCGTCGCGCCGCCTGCTGAGCCCTCGCCGTCGGACCTGCCGTCAGAGCTGCCGTCCGACTCTGCCGCCGCCACGCCGCAGCTCAACGGCATGAGCACCCCATCGGGCTCGCTGGCACCGCCGGCATCAGGAGGAAAGCGAAAGGGCATTCCTGGACCCAGGCCGGGTGCGAAACGCGGTGCACAACACCTCGCCACCGACGCTCTGCCCAAGCCTAGGGGGAAGCCGGGGCCAAAGAAGAAGCAGAAGCTGTAAGTACCAATTCCTGACGCCACTGCCTCGCGACGCAATCAAGCATTGCCGCCCATCATGCAATTGATGCTGTATCCGTCCCATCCGCGATCATCTCCATGTGTTGAGCGAGAGCTAACTCATCACAGGGGCGACCTCATCAACGACCCTCTTGCAAAGGGCCCCTTTGCTGCCCCCGCACCGATACAACGACTCGGCCCCAAGGCCAACCAGGGCGCCATCAACGCCGGTCTTCGCGCCCTCGACCGGACGGGCAAGCCATGCAGGAAGTGGGAGAAGAAGGGCTTCCAGATCAGAAGCTTCACCGGCGTGGCTTGGAGCGTGCCCTCCTGGCGAGCACCGAAGAAGGCGTCTGCCTTTTCCGAGGACGTGAAGAGCGACAGCACCAATTCGAGCGACACCAAGATGAAGGACGAGAGCAGCGCCGTTAGCGAGAAGAGCAACACGGCGGCAGACGCCAGCACCCCCGCGCCTGCAACCAATGGCCTCGCCAGCTCTCCTGCCCCCGTTGCCGCCACTTGACCAAAGTACGTGCTGCGATGCATGTGTGTGAAGCGCTCATATTGACCAACCCCAGTTCATGTCTTTCTCCACCAGCTTCATATCTCTTCCATTCTTTCGCATTCAAAAGCCAATTCGTTTCTGCTCAGCGACAGGCTTCCATTTCAGCAATCTTAACAAAATGTCTTACTAGATTCTATGAGCATGCCGGCGTTGGGGACTAGGAGGCTTTCTGGTAAACAGGTCTCATTGGCGTCTGGATATCGGTGGTAGTTGGTTAACGGTGGTCAAACGGGTGGTCAAACGGTTGCTCTCGTCGAAGCGGCCGAGGGCATATCTTTAAGCGACATCACACGGCGCATGGAGCCTTGTGGGCATGTACATTATAGCAGCGAAGTGAATGGGAGAGTCGACGCGCCGTGTTTGAACATCTGTGACGCGTGACATTGTTGTCGTTGGCTGTCGATGTCGTTATCGCACCGAGTTGGCCACGGCCAGATGCGGGGAGGTGCGCCGCTCCGGCAACCTCGCACCTCTTGCATGCTTTGCGACCTCACTTAAACCCAACACGCCCGCTTTCCCTCGCTCTCGCTCTCGCTCTCTTAGCTCCCTCACCACCGCCGTGCTCGAAATGAACGAACTGGGCAAGGCGGCACAGGAAATCGAGTGCCCCATTCGCTGAACGAGCCTGTCCTGTCGCTGCCAACGAACAACACCCAGCAACCAACCTCCAACACGCCATCTGTACATCCCCTGCCCTTTGCAGCCGAACTGCTCTATCCTCCGACATTCTTCGTCTCTTCTACGCGCCCGGTGTGCGGAATACCTCCATATCGCTTCTTCGCTGTCCAACGTCGAAGCCCGCCGGTCGCCAGCTCGTCGCCAACCACCCATGTTCCGGCGCTCGTCGTATGCATCGGTGGCAGCCGGCAACGCAGGTAGCGGACAACCCCAAGCTTCTGGTCCTGCTCGCTCAGGTTCCATCTCGCATCTAGCCAGCACCAGCGGTGCCAGTCCTCAACCCGTCCACGCCCACGCCTCCCGATCTGCCGACGCGGACGGCAACCACAGCAGCATGTCTGCTTCCTGGGCCAGAGGGGCACTGCTGCCGTCGTATTCGAGTCAGTTTGGGTACATGGGTTATGGGTCGTACGACGGGCAGGCCAACACGTTCTTTGTGCCGTCATACCTAAAGGGCTCCAAATACGCAGAGAAGCTGGAAGACTTGCATAATGCGAGGATGGCCTCGGCGAGAGAACTCCGATCGGGCCACTCGTCAAATGCAGGTTCACTCTCGACGAGCTCGAGCAGCATCAACCTTCACAAGATGGCATCGACGCACCGGGGCATGACGCACGACATAATAGAACGCGCCCCAGCCCTTGCCGACACCATCTCCCCGTGGCCGACGAGGTGGAGCGAGGTGGACAAGTTTGAACAGTTGGAGATTGAGGACAACGGCCGACAGGCAAAGTACGCTGGAAGCCAAAAGTCGCATGACGAGGCTGCATCGGTGCGCGCTGACCACCCCATGCCGCGACAGTGTGGCATCTACTATTTCGAGGTGACGGTCATGTCAAAAGGCAAAGACGGGTGAGCGATCCTTGCATGCTGCTGACTGCAGGCTAACAATTCTTGAGCAGAATGATTGGCGTCGGATTTTCCGGGCCCAAGGTGCCGCTCAGCAGGATACCGGGCTGGGAGCCCGAGTCATACGCCTACCACGGAGACGACGGACAGTCCTTTAGCAACACCACCTCTGGGAAGCCGTATGGGCCAAAATTCGGCACGCTCGACTGTATTGGCTGTGGTATTAACTTCCGGACAGGATCGGCCTTTTTCACCAAGAATGGAAATCTTATAGGGACCGCTTT
The DNA here is from genome assembly GCA_010093805.1 of Polyplosphaeria fusca. NCBI lineage: Eukaryota > Fungi > Ascomycota > Dothideomycetes > Pleosporales > Tetraplosphaeriaceae > Polyplosphaeria > Polyplosphaeria fusca. The sequence continues at coordinate 67,734 of ML996173.1, forward strand.
CCGGGATCTCAAGCCTGATCGCCTGTACTACCCAACCGTGGGTATGAAGAGGCCGGGGGAAACCCTGAAGGCAAACTTTGGCCAGGAGCCCTTCTCATTCGATATCGACGCCATGGTTGCGGTGAGTACACTTTGACATCGTTGAATAGACCAGATCAAGATCTGGTCACGGAGTAGCCTAGAGACTGCGCGAGGGCTGCCGTCCACACCAATATATCGGCTGCCGTCTTGCTGGAGCCTTTGAGGTTTATTCGGGGACCGACCGGTGGTGCGCGAGCTCGACCTGATTAGAAGCTGACCAGATGTGCAGGAAGAAAAAGCTTCCATCCTAGCTGAAGTGGCCGACGTCTCGAAGAGTGTACTTATGAATGAGACTGCATTCATACAACGCCTTGTGGGTCAGTATCTAGCCCACGACGGGTACGTGGAAACGGCGGGCGCCTTTGCAGAGGAATCCATCGCAGAGGCTCGAGCCCTTGCTACGGATGGCACTGAAGTCCCATATACAGAAATGGAAGAGGATCTTGATGCAATCAATCGCCAGAGTAAGTCCATTCAACCTAGCATGTCCGCCCACTAACCAGGCTAGAAATCCGAGCCGCGATCCTGGAAGGTGACATCGACAAGGCGCTAAAACACACCAAGGCGTACTACCCCAAAGTTCTCCGCGATAATGAGAACATCTACTTTAAGCTGCGCTGCCGCAAATTCATCGAAATGATTCGACAGTGCAACGAACTGAGCCTCCGGCGTCAGGCGCCCCCGACACCGCCGTCGAAGCGCTCGACGGCGTCTAATGGGTTCCGAAACTCGATTGCCACAGACGACTACGACTCTGAGATGGAGCTGGACGAGCAGCTCGGCGTGCTTTCCGGGACAGGTCAGTGGCATGCCGACGGTATGTATCTGGTGATGCGAGTGCAGCTGATTCATGCTGACCCCAACAGGCATGGACACTGAAGATGAACTCGAAGACAAGGACGCCAAGCTTCAACAGCTACTCAACGAGACGATAAACTATGGCACAGAGCTCAAGGCCGAGTTTGCCCATGATCCGAGGCGAGAAGTGAAGCGCGCATTGGAAGACACGTTCGCACTGATTGCATATGAAAACGCAGGCCAGAGTACGTTGGCGGCTCTTCTCGAGACAAGCGGGAGGGTTCCAGTGGCAGAAGAGCTAAACAGCGCTATTCTCGGTAAGTACGCTTGTGATCGTTGATGATGGATCTGGGACACTAAAGGTCCAGCCACTCAATGATTGCTTTCTATATCACCCGAAAAGTACTGACATGGCCAGTCTCACTCGGCAAATCCTCATCAGCCGCGCTCGAACGCATGCTCCAACAAACCGAGGCTCTCGTCAACGAGCTCGCCGAAGACGGAGCCTCGGGTTCCTTCATCAACGTCCGCGAAGACTTTCTGCTGTAGTCTAACATCCGGCAGCTGCACATTCCGTTTCCCCTCACTTCTGCATCCAAGGCAGCGTCTGCATTTACATCGGCTGGTTCCTACTTGTCCATGGATCAAGGTGTCTCGAGGTGTCTGGCACTGTTTTCTCTGAGCTCGGGCGCGTTGGAGATAATATGGAGTGGAGTACAATGTGGTATCAGGGCTTTTCGTGGGCGGTGCGTGTAGATAGCAATACCACTCTTGATAGCATTTGCATATTGCGGGCCAGGACCTCTGTGCGTGACTATGGTGTTGACTTACGCCCTTCGTCCCATTCTATCAACATATCCGGCGAAAGATTCCCATATGCGCCGTCGATCTGAGGGCTGCGGCTAGACGCGTCCCGCTATCCCCGAATCGGCAAGCGCAGTTTGACATGGTCCGAGCTTAGACAACTTCGCAACTTTTGGAGCCTGCAACTGCTTCCATCCCACACTCCCATCCCAACATGAAGTCAATACAATGGCGCGTCGCCCTGCGCCAGCTCGACCGGAGGCGTCTCCTCGCACCACCTATACCACAGCCGCAAGCGCTGAGGAGCTACATTCGCCAGGCGTGCCCGAAACGCGTCCCCTTGATATCACGTGCTCCAACTTCAACCTCGCGAATGCTCAACGAGGCGTTGCGGGGCAAGAACTCGACGCCGAAGAATACATCTGCGGTTCCGAGGGGAGTGGTGCTGCAATCTGCGTTTCCGAAGAAGACGGTCGCGGCCGTGGTGCTGCTGGGCGGGCTGGTGTACTGGTTTGTCGACGTGGATATGCCGCCGCAGTGGATGATTGACATGGAGAGGCCGGGGGCAGTGCAGTTTTTCGAGACCAAGGAGGAGGTGGAGCATTGGGTGGAGGCGCATATGGTGAGTAGAAATCGAGAGACGGTGGGGGGAGGGAGGATATAGCAGATGAATTGACGTGCTGTAGCCACAACCGCTGGATGCTAGTACGGTGGAGATGATGGACCAATATATCGCGGATTGGGAGAGACTGGTTGGCGGGTTCGCGATGACGGAAGAGGAGGCCAGGGAGGCGAATATGCCGGTTACGCATGGGGCGCAAGCAGGTGTGAATGAGCCTTGCGTGCGTCTTCCACATTCAACATATCGCCCTCAAGCTGACCGTCCACATACAGGAGGACTTCTACGCCCTCGGCACCGCGCCCGGCCCCGGCGCGCATCCCTGGAACTACTGGGCCGTCTATGATGGCCACGCCGGCAAACACACCGCTGCACACCTACAAATGGCCCTGATCCCCCACGTCTCGCGCGACCTCTCGCGTCTGCACGAATCCGCCCCTAGCCCCGCTATCACGCAATGCATAACGCAGACCTTCATTCGCCTCGACGAGAACTGGCTCGCGACCGCAAAACGCGCGGCCCACTGGTACCCCGCGCTCCACGCATCCGCCCTCATGGCCCTCGCGCCCGTCTTCTCTGGCTCCTGCGCCCTGCTCGCTGCCTTCGACCCGCGCTCTAGCACGCTGCGCGTCGCGTGTACCGGGGACTCGCGCGCCGTGCTGGGGCGCTGGGACGCTTCCTCCAAAACATACACCGCGGTCCCGCTGTCGGTGGATCAGACGGGGTTCAATGCCGCGGAGGTCGAGCGGCTGGCGGATCAGCATCCGGATGAGCCGGCTATCATCGACCCGGAGTCGGGGCGCCTTTTGGGGATTGCCGTGACGCGTGCGTTTGGCGATCATCGGTGGAAGTGGCCGAGCGAGCTGGTCGAACTCACGAGGTATAAGTTCTTTGGCCCGGCGCCGCGGCCTGGGAATGCAAGTCCGCCGTATATGACGGCTGAGCCGGTGGTTACTGAGACGCAGGTGCAGCGCAGGGGAGATGGGGGAGGAAAACCGGATTTCCTGATCCTGGCGTCGGACGGGTTGTGGGATAAACTGTCGTCTGAGAACGCGGTGCATCTCGTGGATCGCTGGATCGCGACCGCCGCGGGAAATCGCACTGCTGCGCCTGCGGACCAGAGGAGTAGCAGCATGCAACTCGATCCCGGCGTGCACAGCGAGCCGCAGAATGCGACGTATCCGACGTGGGATGCTACGCCGGAGTACTTTAGCATCGAGGATGAGAATGCGGCCGTATGTTTGATGAGGAATGCGTTTGGGGGAAACAGGAGGGGGTTGTTTAAGGGGGTAATGAGTGTGCCGGGCGGGTTGGCGAGGCAGGTGGTGGATGATACTACCGTGTTGGTGGTGTTTTTTGGAGAGGTGGGGGGGAAGAAGGGGGGGAAAAGGGGGGAGAAGAAGAAGGGGTGGTGGAGGTTTTGGTGAGGGGGGGGAGAGGGGATGGGTTGTCTGAGTAAGTAAATGTGAGGGTTTTGGTTTTGGATACGAGGTTGGGGTGGAAGGAGGGCATTCAAGAAAACGCAGCGATGCGTCGAAATGCGTCCCTTGCAGAACAAAAATTCCACGCAATATTTTTTCAAAACACTCACATATCTCGTACGTGCCAATATCAATCTCGACAACACCAGCATGCCCCGCAAATCCCGCTGCTCTGCCACCAAATCTTTGGAGTAGGTAGCAGCTAATACAAAACAATTACGCGCTCTCAGTGGAACGAGATGGTCGGGCTTTTTTTCAACCATCCCAATCCCTCCTCTACTCTCCCAAGCCTGATCCAACCCTAAACTCTTTCTCAAGCCTGATATCGATATCCAACTCCCACGACGACGACGAACACCGATTTTGACGAACCGTCCACCAGTCATCGCTTCTAAAAGATTCTAGCTTCGTCAAGAGGCTCGTATACGTGTTTATGTACTTTTCCGTCGAGCGACGAAGCGAGTGCACCCCACCATCTCAACCCCCCCAACTCACTACCTGCACCGATCCTGCGCTCCCTTCTCAACCCATGACCCATCTCCCCCATCTCCCCAACTACAGGCGCTTATTCCTTTCCAACCACTGTCCTTCTAGTTTCTCCCTTGATTAGCGATCACCACGCCGTTGAAGGCAGTCTCGGAATAAACACTCATTCTCGATAAGCGCATACGCACGCATGCGGTACAGTCAGGCGTTTTTCATGGCTGGATGGAAATACCTTGCTTTTGCGAAATAGGTGCTTTTGTAGGCTCGGAGCTAGGATCGGTGTGTGCGGGTGCGGCGTAGTAGGGAATCGGAGCGATGGGGCGGAGTGCGGCGAGTGATCGGTGATGAGTGCAGCTTGAGCGATCGGTGAGGAGTGGTGTTGCCGCGTGGGTTATGCCGCGCTGCGCCGCACTGTGTTGCACTGCACTGCACTGCACTGCCTTGTGTTGGGCACGATGGAGAGGGGTGGATGGGAGAATAGGTGGGAGGAGAGGATGCAGATGATGAAAGTGTTGATCGCGAGGATTTCTATGTCATGTTGCGCGTTGCGTCGGGCACAGTGAATAGGAGAATGGGAGAAGAGGTTGTCAAGTAATATCTGTATCGATTGCGATAGTTTGCCTGCTATATGATATAGTGTCTGACGAGTTCAGTCGTCTGTCTGTGGTATCTGCGCGAAATGCGGGCAATTTGTCACCTCCCAACTCGAAAACTCCGAGTAAGCCAAGCCGTGGGGAAGGAAAGAGATGACGCTTGAGCGCGTCGATGGGGTTCCCGTTGATAGAGAAGAACGCCGAGATGGGACCGACCGTGGTATCATGGTTGACCAGCAGCGAGCTACCTGAGTCGTGAGAAGGAGTGAGAACGTTTCTTGACGTGGGAGAGATAGGAGATAATAGCGATAGCGCTGATTGCCGCGCGACGATGGAAATGTTGTGCTGAGAAAGGAGGTCGACGAAGAAACTCCTTTGGCTGAGATAGGAAAGACAAGAGGATGACTAGATTTCGCGGGTTCTTCAGCGCTGAAAAGGAAGCTGTCGTGGTGTAGGGTTGAGTTGATCACATTTCCGTCCAGTGCACGTCCTCCATATACTCCAAGTCTTGTCGCGCGCGTCGCCGCTTCTCGGCTCTCTTTTCGTTGACCGTCCTCCGTCGAAGCAGCGATTTGACCTTTGTCGTGAACTTGCCCAGCGTGTCGCCGTGCTCGTTTTGCTCTTCTTCCTTTCCTTCTCCCTCGACATCGGCAGTCTCCTTCGTCGGTGGCACGTTCTCCTTCTCGTTGAGACCGTCTGGAAGAGGAGATGTCGGGGGGTGAGAGGTCAAAGAGGTATCCGAGGTGATGCGCAGGCCAAATGACGGAGCATCACTGACCTTTCTTTTCGATGCTCCTTTGGGCGTCACCATCTCCCACACTGGCTCAGGTGGGCTGCCTGGAGATGATGCGACTGGGGAGAGTAGCAACAAGGTAGAGCCGTCCCATTGCGATGAAGATGGCCTCGGCGAGTATGCAGGCGTCGAAGGCTCAGAGTCAATCAATGTTCCGAACGACTTGGCAGACAGGGGTGGTGACATTGGAGAACGGAAGAAACCCGGCGTCATGGGAGGAGATGTGATGGAAGTTGACCTTGTTGACCTTGGTGATGTTGGGGTCTCAAAGCGATGTGATCGTACGCTGCCAGTTGGGGACAGCGGTGGGGCTTTGGGCATGCCATGACTGGAGAGGGGCTTGAAAAACTTGTTCCTACGGCTACCTATTGTAGAAGCAGACGTGGGAGGGGACAGTAGGGCGGCGTCCATGGTAGTGTTTCGTAGTGACGAAAGAAACGAAACAAGGCGAAAGGCTGAGGAAACGACGGCCGCCGGAGTATATGAACAAGACAGACAAGAAATCAGACGAGGTAAACGAGGCGTGGAAACAAGCGAAAGCTGCGCCCCCAAAATCAGACGTTGGAAAGAAGGCAGAAGTTGTACGACCTGGACTGCCGTTGATGCCTGCACGTTATATGAGGCCACAGCAGCTGCGCCGTAAGCCTGCTGAAAGTGCACCACCGGACCAGCGTGTCGGTCTCGATCGACAGTCGAAACAGGTGGTCCTGGTGTGGTGGCGACGCGCTACGGCAATGCCCTCTCAGATGGCTGCACCGGCCGCTGATGAGCGTGGCCCTTCAGTACTCGCCGCAATATGGTCCCATTTCCCCTGGAGGGGCCGGGGTCGGATGTGGAGGCGTGAACGCGGGGGGGTGTGATTCGCGCGCTAGGCCAGGGCGCTTAGTCTGGGTCGTGTGGTTGGCCGACACAAACAGCCTGCATACGGCTTGTTCCTCGACGGCGGCTGCATACATACCTGAGGAAGCGGCCGTTGCTAAAGACGGCGCAGTCGCCAATTCTTGCTCAGATCAGGCGTGGACGCAGCTGTCCAGAAAGTAGAGGGCGGGTCATCCCATTGGCTAGGGCGCTTGGCATGGCCTGACCTATCAGCGCCCCAGCCTGGCTATGAAGAGACCACCTCCCTCAGCTGCTGCCCCGTCAAGCCTAGGGCACTGGAAATGGCGTGTTTCGCGGCCGAAGAGCCGCAAGTGTTCAAGGCGAGCGCTGAGGGAGCCGAGGGGCGTCATTTCCTCGAGCAACGTGTGGTCGAGGCTTGGACAGAGGCGAAAGGAATGATAACCTTAAAGCATGGGTCAAGCGTTCAGGCCTTGCCCTGATCAGGTGAATGGCTGTGGATGGGACAGGCAGTCTAGTCAAGTCTCGGCCAGCAGACTGAGGGTGTGCAGTGCCAGCTGAACACGTCTGCCTACCTGAGACGAAGGTCACCTGCAGGGAGAGGCTCGTCAATTGTTTCGAGGGCTCGATTCATCTGGTAATCGGCCGATGGGGCCAGCTGCTGTGGGTCCTGGCGACGGCCGCATCCGCATGCTGTGCAACCTCTGTAAGCGCCCACAACCACCTGCTCCTTCGTCATCTACACCACGCAGGTCCCATATTGTCTGACCACGAGATGCCATCTCGAGAGATGTTGCAGTAACGAGGCGAAGACGGGTAAACACATTCGCGAGGGAAGGTCGAGGTGGTGTGGTGAGGAGGAGGGTGGAATGCAGCCGCGCCGCGGGATGAAGGAAGCGGTGCGATTGGACTGTGCAGCTTGGATGCGCCTTGAGGGTGGCTCACGCAGACGCTAATATGCTGCCAGGGACAGGTGTTGTATGAGACCGGTGAAGGGCCGTAGATGGAGGGGGTAGAGGTGGAGGTGAATAATGGAGTGCTGACAAGAGACCGCCGGCGCCATGGAGAATCAGGCAAAGCGCCAACGCGTCCAGGAACCGCGACGTCGTCCAAGTCGACTCCCAACAGCCTCGTCGCAACTCCTCCATCTCACATGCTCCGTCCAGCCAAGCCGACAAGTCCCCTCACGCTCAACTGTCTCTAGCCCTCATCGTCCCAGAAACGCCGGCCTCTTTAATGCCTTGAGGAGCCCATTCTTCAGGCGCCTAACAGATGACCAGCGCATTAGCCATACGCCTTCAAGCCTGATCAGCGCATCGTTTTCCCAGTCGAGCCGAGCCATTCCCCGGCCACCTCGGGAAGACGGTGGAATGAGGGTCACAACACGACTTCCATGCCAAGCGCCTGACCCTCCCACTGTATCCTCAGCATCGATGTACAATCTTCAATTTCGAGCTGGAAGAGAAGTGCCTCTCCTCTCAGTGACAGTACCATCGAACTTGTAGCTGCTTACCTTGCAACAAGACCAACCACTATGTAGCTCGCCCTCTGCTCGATAGTAGGTTCACGATATGGCAGTATTCCTCGGACTGTTGTCAAAGCTCTCATTCCGTGCTCCCTTGCAATCACCAATGTAGTCGACATCTCAATCAGGACGCCACGCCTCGCTCCATTCCGGTAAACAGATCACTTCTGGTGCGGTATATGATAAAGGTTTCATGCTCATACTGTCTTGCTTTCTCCAGCTTTGCTCTTCTACCACGCTCCTTCTCTAGTCGCCCCTTGCAACATGAAGCTAGCAGTTCTTCCTCTCCTTCTGGCCCTGGCCTGCGAGACCACGGCCACGGCAACACCCCTTCAGCCACGTGATGACTACGGCGTCAGTGCAACAGGCCTTCAGCCACGTGACGACTACAGTGTCAGTCACTGGAAACCAAAGACTAAGAACCCGCACTTCTTCACCTTGTTTGTGAACCAACGATGCAAAAAATGGCCTTACTGGAAGGGCAAGAAGGACTGGAAGGACAAAGATCATTGGAAGTGGCCCAAGGATGAGGAAGCCGGAGCTGCATCGGAAGGTAGCTCGGGCACTACGGCAGCTCAAGATATCGGGGCGCAAAGTGAGCAAGGCGAGGAGCAGCCGGACCCGGAGTCCGAGAGCAATAGTGGTCTCGAGGGACGGGACGATCCCAAGTACAAGAAGAAGTGGCCCCATTACGGATGCAAGTTTAACGGCTATGCTGTGAGGCTGGACAAGGGCCGGGTCATTGTCACTCCTTACAACAAGTGGTGGGATCCAAAACTGCCCGTCTTCTTTGTTGACGACGACACGCAAATGTACACTGTATGTTGACCCATGCCCTTCCACCACACCTGCTAACAGCACACAGGTCAGCAAGCACCCTCTTCAGCTGTATGTCGACTCGGTTACGGGCGCTCTCAAGTACACCAAGGTCGGCTGGCTCCCACCAAACGCCATTGCTGTTGGCTTCTACCACACTGGAGACAACCCTCTCGGTCTCATTGACGAGAGCCCGTCGTACCTCACCTGGCCAATCACTTATGGGTATTCTCAACGCGGCATCTGGAAGCTCTGCGACATTGGCCAGACTGGGCAGTACCAAGTCTACATCAACAGCAAGAACTTCAAATCCCAGGGCGTCGTCGACACGGCTTACTGCGAGTCGTTTGCTCTGGCTGCTGTCAATGCGAACCCGTGGAAGAAGGGCAAGAAGCATCATGGTCATGGTGGTACGTAGATTTTCTAGAGTTTTGAAGTTCCGAGTCACTGACGGCCAGCAGGGGGATACAGCAGGAGCGCATTAGTATTCTGAGGCAGACCCTACATACCCCTGGATCTTGAGGGCAGGCAGAGCCATCATACATTCCCTCTTGCTAATCAGACTTCCTCTACGTAATCACCCCATAACCCCCTTTCCTTGGTGCAAGTCTTGTATTTTAGTTAATGGGACATCTACCTCGACGTCGTTGGCTAGTAATCTAGCGTGACTTCCTACTTCGGCACTGCATTATCGTAACTCAATCAGAGCTTTAGGTCCGGTTACCCGCTTGCCTTTATCTCCAGCTGTTGAGATTTGTCTCGCTTCTCGCATTAACGTCGGATGCTAGATACGACCTGTTGCTGGCAAGTTGGTGACAGTTCCTATCACTCCTGTCCACCTTTACCTTCACCTTTACCTCGCCTTCACCGACTTTCAGGCCGCGCCACTGCCTTCACCCTTCACCTCTCCCGCTTTAGGAAGTCGGCAAAACTTAGTGCCGTGCCACACATAGTTTTCTATATCCTCCCCACCATCTTCAGTTCTTCCTCTCCCACGATCGCACTTACAACACGACGCTTGCCAACGACAACTCTTCTGCCTCAACGCGTCCTGCTACGTCTCTGAATCGCATGACTTTGGGATCCAACGCTCGAATACAGCCAAAAGCAGTCACTTGAGCGTCTCGAGCTTCGCACGCGCTCAAAATGGCCTCCGACCTCCAACCCCCAGCCCTTACCCAATCCGGCAACTCCTCGACCACTTCCCTTCACATCACGTACACGGACTCAGACCTGGAACGCCTCGCCAAGGAGCTCTACGACGCTACCATCGCCGACGTCCTCCTCTCCCAACTAATCTCCTTCATCAACGACTCCCCCACCAACTACCGCCGCGCCTGCCTCTACATCGAAGAGCTCAAGATTTGCCAGACCTACAACACATCCCGCGACCTGCGCCCCGCCATCCAACACCTCCTCAACTCCACCCTCTCCATGCGCCCCAGGTACATCCTCCCCACCCCAGCCCTGCTCCCCCGCCGTCGCCAACAACAACCCAGCTCCTCCACCTACACCACCACCACCTCCATCAGCATCCACGACATGCTCGCCGCCGGCCCGCCTCCCAGCCCCCCGGCTCCCGTCCTCAGGCAAGCATCCCACCGCTTCAGCACCCTCCTACACCGCACTAACACCTCCCCCCCAAGGCCCTCCCCCTCACGCCTCCTCTCCCGCCTCCCCGCGCCCCTACGCAGCTTCTCGCACCGCCTCAGCGCCCGCTCTGGCACGCCCGCGGTTCCCCCATCATCATTACGCAGTATCTCAGCGCCGCTTCAGCCCGCGATGCAGGGAGCACGGATCGTGAGTGGGAACAGCGCTGGAAGGGCGAGCCCGCCGTGTACGCCGGATCGGCCAGCACCGTTGAGGGTGCGGAGTCGGGAGGTGAGTGGGAGGACGGAGGGGGAGGGGGATCCGTTTGCAACGCCGGAGAGCGTGGAGGGGGAGATTAGGGGGTTGTTGGGGGAGATGGAGGGGGAGGGAAGTCCGGAGGAGGGTGGCGGACAGGCGAGGTATGTGTTTGGGCCCGGGGTGAGGGTCGGACGGGCGCCGCATCGGTGTGAGAGGTGTGGGGAGATGTGCTTTGGGGGATAGGGGGATGACTTTATGGGAAGGGCGTTTGGCGTTTGGGGGTGCGTGCTGAGGGTGGCTGCATGAGGCACGGTGGGAAATATGGCGAAGCGGTACGTACTAGGTCTGGGACGTACCAGGAGATCTACTTTGATTCAGGCGTTTAAGGAGTTACGGAGGGAAAGGAGATACCCAGGGCATGGCTTCGGAATGGCGGCGTCCAGTCCTCGAGCTATCAGCCCTCATGCTCAATAACATATTTACCAAACTCTCTGGTCCGCACTTTGCGTTCAAACATTATGTCCAGCTCTTCGTATGTGCGTCCTTTCATCTCCGGCACGCGGAAGTAGCACCACACCATGCATGGCAGGCTGAGGCCGCCAAAGAAGAACCCGAGTTTGCCGCGCAGATTGGCTTCCTCTGGCGTGATGAGGTACGGAATCGCGACGGTCATGATGATGCCGACGGTAGCCTGCACGGCCGTGGCAACAGCGATCGTCTTGCTGCGCACACGCGTGGCCGAGACTTCGCAAAAGATGGCGTACGCGACAGGGCCCACGCTCCAATCGAACGTAAAGTTCCATAGCAGCAGTCTGTTGCATGTTAGACCATGTATTTCAGCACATGTAGAATGACTCACAGCGACACTTGCGCCCATACTGCGCCCTTTGTGTGCACCACGTCCAATATGCCCACTAAGAACATGATGATCATGAGGATCGCGAGGCCAGTGTTGTACAACGGCCTCCGACCAAACCTCGCCATCAGGAACCAGGAGAAGATGGTGCTGACCCATCCCACCGCCATAAACCCAATCCCCATATTATACGCCTGATCCGTATTCAATCCCGCCAGATTGAAAAACAGCGTGCCGTAGTTGATCAGGTAGATGCCGCAAAACACCTGCGTCGTGTACACCCCAATCGCAATCTCCGTACGACGCCAATTGACCTTCTTAAACACATCTCTATACGTCGACCCCGCCTCCATCACCGTCTCCAACCTATCCGTCTCAATCAACTGCGCCAGCACCGCCTTCACATTCACCCCCCGACTCGACAACCTCCGCAGCGACTCCTCCGCATCCGCCAACCGTCCCTGTCTTGCCAGCCACCACGGCGACTCCGGCGCAAAGTACATGCCCGGGATAATCAGCAGACACCAGAACCACTGCAGCGCAAACGGGATCGAGTACGCCCAGTGGGAATCCAGATCCTTTGTCGCCGCCGCCACGCCATTGCCGAGCAACTGGCCTGTGACGAAGCACAAATTGACATACGACGTCGACACGCTACGCATCGCGAGCGGCGTCACTTCCGACGCATACGCAGGCGCAATCACCACGAACGCGCCCAGCACAAGCCCCGCAAGCAGTTCTCCTGCAAGCAGCACCTTGAGCGAGCGCGAGAAGAACTGTATAAACACCAGGCCGGTTACGCACAGCACGCACACATTGAACGTGCGTTTGCGCCCGTACCACTCCATGGGATACCCAGCCGCCAGCGCGCCCACGACCTGGCCAATAGGGTTCCCCATGCCCAGCCCGGTCTGCCACGGCGCGGTGATGATGTAGCCGTCACCAAAGGGCTTGCCGAAGTCGCGCTGGAAGGCCGGCATGGCGTAGAGGTTGCCGAGGAGTTGGGGGTCGAAGGCTGTGAGGGTTAGCGAGGGGGGGGGGGGGGAGAGGGGAGGGGGAAGTACAGAGCATGATGACGCCCATGCTGAAGTACATGGACCAACCGATGGCTTTTGGGTACAGGCGGATGGCGGAGAGGAGGGAGAGGGTGTGCTCGGCTTCGATGGCTTCGTTGACTTCGGAGCGGTTCTCGTGCGTCGAGAGTTTGCGGACTTCGATGGGGGCTTCGGCGTCTTTGACGTCGGCCATGGTGGAGGTGGGTGCCGGTACAGCTTCCTCTTGGTGTTTGGGGGTTGGGGCGAGAAGGAGAGCGCGGCGAAAGGCAGGCCAGCTAATTATCTGGAGGAAAAGCCTGGACAGCTGTTATCAAGCGTGGGACGGCCGTGCAGCTTGTGCGGGGCCCGCATCCCGGTAAAGATGCCATTTGCGCGGTGAGGAGACATGGGGTGTATCCTGGTGTAGATCGGTGAGCCATATTGAGGGGTGATGCATCCAGATTGCGGCGTCGGCATGTACGCTCGCGTGGTGCTGGCCGGGCGAGGGGCTGGGAGGTATCTGGAGAGTCTGGAGGGCCGGTTCAATCATTCAATTGATGCTACAGTCGGCGATATGGGACAAGAAGCGTCGTGTAGAGAATGTGCTGGTGCTGTAGGAGTGTCTGCCGGACAAGGGTACTCCGTATCTGGATGGGCACAAGACCAGGCTCGCATGCTGCGCGATCGCCCCAAGACCATGTACGCGGGGAAAAGGACCATGAAAAGACGACGGCTTGTACTACCGCCAAATGGGAGCCATGCTGGCAGTCGACTTAGCCTCTGTAGTTCACTCTCTAGCATTGGAGGGCGTTTGTGACTTTCTCTTCCGTGCCCGTATTAGGCAGTCCTTCCGCCCGGCTCCTGGGGCAATTCATCCGCGCGAGAGCCTTCGACGTCGGCTGGTTATCAGTGGTGAGAAACGGGTTGGAACGAGTCCTTATCTTCGTACGATAGGTCGGATAACGTGTCGGGCGTATTTGGCGTTGTTGTGGAATGCCTCAGCTCACTGTGGGTCGATGACGACGCGCAATGAGTGGCCGGCAGTGTGGTCACCAGGCTCCTTCCATAGCTGGAAACATCTGGGGGGGGGGGGGGGAAGACGGTTCATCCAGATTAGCATCTGTAGAAGTGAGATGGAAGGGTACGATGAAGGACAGGTAGTGGCCAAAAGGTCAAATAACTAGTATTTTTTTGGGTCCTCGATGGACAGGTGCCCAGACACCAAATCTTGGCTTGCGCCGTCTCCGAGCTTCTTCGGACATCGGTCCACGATTGCGCTCAGGAATCAAATACGTTCGGAAAAGTAAAAGCTTGAGGTAATTGCGCATGTTTCATAACATGGAAGATTGGTTGATGCTTTCGAAATACAGAATCCCGCCGAATAACGAAAGTTTGGTACGCCTGGAGCGCCTTTAAGCTCACCCATGTATTTGGCGCTTCCCTCATTCTTTCCTTTGGGGACCAATTGGCCCAATTAGATCTCCAATTTCTAACATCAAGCATTCCAAACTCCTTTAGCCGTCAATTCAGAAGCATCCAAGGTCAACGAGTGCTTTGAGCCACGCAACAAATAATGAATCGACCCAATTGCGACATTGGACGAAATTTCCAATGATATTGACTACGGACGGTCTACGAGCAGGAGAAAATCCTATTCTATCAAGAAGACGATCGTGGTGTATTGCTATTCCTCTCTTCGGCAACTTCGTGTCCTGTACCTGGAAGGATTGAGAAAGGATGATGCAGCATGTCGAACAAGACTTCAGCTACACGCTGTTTCTTTTGGACTCTCTTGGTTCTTGATTCTTGATGGAGGTTCATCACCGTGATTATGTGCAGTCTCGATTGGTTGGTCCGAAGGGGTGACAGACTCATTCTCGTTGATGCCTTGACCGCCACTCTCGTCATGAGAGGCTACCATTCACGCATTCATTTGAGTCAATCCTTTTTTGGAGTTTTCCAAATTCGTCTGATATTCTTCCCATCCAGGTTCCTTCATTACCTGTGTCCAAAGCTCAATGCTCTGGAGCATTAGCGCGATTGCCTCCTGTTTCTGTCCCTTTCTCCAGCGTGCGGCTGAGAGTTCTTGGGTCATATTAGCTAGCCAGAATTACGAGGTAAGTAAATTCTGCTTGTCCTTCTTCTCCCCTTGGGATTCTACCAACACCGTACGAATCAAGACAGCTTCACGCATCAACTCGATGGCCTTCTCCTGCTGCCCACCTTTCCAGTATGCTATTGATAGGCCATGATTCATGATTCCTAGCCATGCTTGCGAGGCATACAATTCCGCTTGTCTTCCTCCTTCCCTCGGATTTCTACCAACACCGTCCAGCCCAAGACAGCTTCACGCATCAGAGCAACTGCCTCCTCTTTCTGACCGACTTCCCATTTTGACACCGAAAACTCGTGCTGCATCCATGAAAGTTTACTCCGAGAAATCTGAACATTTGAAGAGTCAGATGAGATGTCTCCTCTTTCGACTAGCTGTGACCGCATTGCAACAACATGTGTCATCAGGCCAAGAGCCTCCTCTCTCTTTCCAACATCCCAGTACCAATATGCAAGGTACGCCTGTGACTCGAGAATCTCTAGATGATCTCTACTAATCTTTCCTTTCTCAACTTGTTTCGATTCCAAATCGACCACCCGCTCCATCAAAGCAAGCGCCAAGTCTTTCTGTCCAATGCTATGATAAGCAAAGGCAAGATTGTGCTGCGTTGTAAAAAATGTCCTGCTGTGTTCCTCCAATTCTCCACTTTCCACTAGCCTCTTTTTCACCGTGGAGACGTGCTCCAGTATCTTGACGGCTTCGTCTGCTCTCCCAGAAGATTCATAACATAGTCCAAGCATCTCTTCTGAATGTAATCGATGTGAGTGAGTCTCTTGCAATTTCATGTACTCTTCATACGCGTGCTCCAACAGTTTTATGGCTTTGTCTAATTGTCCATATTCTTCATAAGCTAGTGCAAGTTGATGTTTTGTCGATAAGACGTCTGGATGATTCTTAGGTAATTCCTCTCGCATGTCCACGACATGCCGGAACAGCTTGACGGCTTGCTCTGCCCGGCCGTGATCTAAATAAGCGGAAGCAAGTTCATACTGTGATCCCAGTAGTCGAGAGTCATTCTTCTTTGACGTGGCGGTGAGAACCGCAACGACCTCCTCTAAAAGCAACATTGCCTCCTGTAGTCGACCATTCGAGCGATAAGCAGATGCAAGTGCTTTTTTTGCTCGTAATAATCTGTCATCAACCTCTTCGTTCTTTACGACGTTTTCGAGTAATGTTATCGCGTGGTTACTATCGCCGGCAAAGTTGTAAAATACACCAACCGCGTGTTCCACAAGCAGCCGATCTGGATGGCTCTCATCAAGACGGCTCCTTACCAATTGATTCGATCTCTGGCCCCATCTAACAGCTTGCATGTCTCTGCTGTCGTGATGATGACACCATCCGATCTTCCATGGCAACTTCCACAGTGCTTCGAAGTGCTTGCCCTGTGCATACAAATCGTGCTTTTGAGATTGAAACATATAGACAGTGTGTGACATGTACTTTTGCCATAGCTCTCGGTTTTCAAACCCTCCAAAAGGAAAGATTTTACTGATGTGTACAAGCGCATGCACTTGAATCTTCTGTAGGAGCCCCTCCTGCTGAATCCAGATTTTTGTTGCTAGGTGAACTAGACGATGCATGTCGTACGTCTCTTCGCGGTCTCGTTTGGCAGCGAAGGAAAATGATCAGATCGTACCGATGGCATTCGTCATCGCTTCTTCAGTTGGCAGCGGAGGAAGGAGTGATCGAGGAATGGCTTTCCATTCAATGCACGACATGAACTCGAGTAGCCTCGCTGCGTCCGGGTTTTCGGCTTGCATCTGTTGAAAAGATATTATCCATGTTGTTGCGACGGCATTAGAAGAGCTCCGGTATCGAGTGTTGTCGTGAAATTCTCGACTCATCAGTCCCACAAGGTCGTCATCTGTCCCTTTCAAGAGTCGTACGTATTCCGCAACTGGTATCTTGTTCTTGTTGATGTATGCAGCGGCTTGACTTATTGCCAAAGGGAGGTAATTGAGCTCTTGGAGGAGGGTTTCGGTGTCGGTCTTGTCCACAGCCTGCTTGTGAACCATCGATGCTTCGAAGAAGCCAAAAGCTTCTTGTTCGCCCATCTCCTCGACCTCGATGATACCACTACCTGCAAGAACCACTGCTACTTCTTGATATCGCGTAGTGAAAAGTATCTGGCCGTCTTCGTGGCGGGGCAGGTAGGCGTCGATGCCTTCGTTGCCGAGCATCAATTTGATGTTGTCCGCGTTGTCGACGATCAACAGCCACTTCCCATGAGAACTCAAAAGTCGTTTCAGCAATTCTTTAGGATTCTTAGAGGGCTGGTCGATTTGCTGGGTATCGAGCAGGGCAAGAATTGCAATACAGGCCTGCTCAAAGGTCTCGAGACTGATAGCTGGCAGCCAGAAAATGGATCGATCTGGCTCGACCTTTCTCACAGAATATGCAAACTCAAGAGCAATCTGTGTCTTCCCTGTCCCGCCGAGACCAACGATAGCCATTTTGGAGCATGCGTGCAGATTGTCCCTCAAAGCTGCAAGTTCATTGCCTCGGCCAATGAAACGTCTATTCTTGGGGAATGGAAGATAACAAATGGTAGTTGCGGGGGACGTTTGCGGGCTAATATGAATTGGGTCTAGATACTATTAATGACCGCCCTCGGAAGCTAGACACTATGGCTACATACCGACAGCAACAGAAGGCGCTGGGGCTTGTGCTTGATCTATCAGCTTCTGCAAGTCGGCTTTTACCCATGTGTAGCTTCGATCGCCTCTCTCAAATCTCACCATGTCTCGGTGGTTTGCGCTGATCATTCGAGCACGCTGTTTGGGGTTGTCAAAGGTCGATGATCCAGGAGGCACGATCTAGCAAGTGTTAGCTTTCGTCTGTATTCTCTCTGTAAATTATAACAATACCGGTTCGTTTAAGCCCCCTAGTCGAAATCCAGTCATACCAGTGGATTCCTGAAATGTTCTGACCATCAGAGCATCCCCACGTTAGTCTCATTGAGATATGAATGAATCCTGACAGATTCTCAGTTGATCACCAAGGAGAAGTGCACGTAAAAGGTCATGATTGACATCCATGCCAGCGATCCTAGTGGCAATTGTTGCAATCCCATCGCCAAACGAAGCCCACTCACGGCTACCTCGATGGGGCGTTCCGAAGAAGAATACACCTGTGGTTGAGTTGTAAACTCTGCGCAGATCTTTATCCATATGAATTTCTGATTGACGCAGTGCCTCTTTCACAAGTATGCCGCCAAGCGAATGAGCTATGAAAACAAACGGTCTCTCGGGTGCGGTAACTCGGTTCGAGTCAAGTTCGAGCAACAGGTCTCCGGCATGGGTGAAGATACTGCCGCGGTGTACTGATTTGTAGCCTTTAGTAATCTTGGAGTCATATCCGAAGGTCATAACGCGGGCGAGGGAGCAATCGACAGCTAAGAGATCTCGAGGCCAGAAGACTTCGTCCCTGTTTGCCCCTTGCTGGGTATCAGATTGCGTTTGATATGCTCCCGAAAGACCCCGAGTATCTGGGCTACTGACGTCTTCAGTGCCCGTTCCACTCGCAGTTCCGCTCGTTGTAGTATCGGCTAAGATCTTCTTTGATTTGCGCCAGGGCAATGTTGGTTTAAAGCGAGACCTTTCCCGTCTCGGGGTTGTATTCGAGGGAGATTTGGATGGCGAATGTTTGGTCTTGGGTAGTATGTAAGTCCATGTTGACTTTGGGTGGCCTTGGAGACCATGGACGAAACGACACTGTCAGGCGTCAGTACCTGCACTCCTAGTAGCATGACAGACATACTCGACAACTGGTCTTTCTGGGTTGCTAAGCAACGTTATCCCGAAATCGTTTACGGCTGCCATCGCGACCCACGGACAGATCGACACGCTCTCAGTGGTGCCTGGTGGATGATTTCAATTGTGTTGGGTACCGCTTCAGTCAGCTAGGCATCGTTGGCCTCGGCCTCTTTGCGAAAGTGTGTTCCTGCGACTGGAACAAGGGTAGCCATGGGATTACATTGCAGTAAGGTCAAAAGAGGTTGTGATGAAGTTGAGAAGGCTGGCGCTTACCTAGGGCTCAGCTGAATCCAAATCCTCCGCGCATGGTCGTCGACGAATCACACTCAACCTCAGCCTCGTCCCGCTCTTCATGATGTCAAACACGTTCGTACAAATCCGTGTGGGAACAATGATCAACCTGAGATGCGCATCTAAGTTAGCATAACTTTGGAAGTGTCGTCAGTGAAGTCGAATCAGGCAGAAACAGAATTGTGATGTATGAGTGATTGATTGATCTGCCCGCAGTGGAAGCTACATACACTAAGCGCCTTCCCGATTCGCTGAGACCAGGCCATCCACGGCTGGGTAGTTGCTATTTAACAGTCGATGTTTATGGCTACGCAAAACTGTAGATCACCTCCAAGCAGCAGGAGAATTTGTAAAAGTAAGGGTCTCCTGTCCAGAGTAGGCCATAATTGAGGATATCCAAGACGGGTTCTTGCGGACTTGGGGTATTGGAGTAGAGTTGAGTGGGTTTGCGGAGGAGTGCGCGGTCATCATGTCAAATAGTTGATTACCTACCGGTAGTTAATCAAGAAGCGCGCCGCTTCGTCTCAAAACCCCCCAAACTTAACTACATCTAACCCCAGC
Source organism: Polyplosphaeria fusca (assembly GCA_010093805.1). Classification (NCBI taxonomy): domain Eukaryota; kingdom Fungi; phylum Ascomycota; class Dothideomycetes; order Pleosporales; family Tetraplosphaeriaceae; genus Polyplosphaeria; species Polyplosphaeria fusca. Next base: position 87,028 of record ML996173.1, read on the forward strand.
CATCGGTCTTTAGAACGAGCGTTTGCACCAAGCGACTTGCCACAGAGAAGAACCGGGATACTAGGTGATTTTTTGTGGCAATAATAGTGAGTGAAAATGATGCGATCGGGGTCGAACACGTTGCCTGCGAGTTTGTGAGTATTGACTCTGAGGTCCATTCACCAATGCTAATGCGGCCCAGGCATTTATCGTGTTTATGCCTCGCTCAGCCCCATCTTTCCTTCCTTCGTCGCGTTCCATACCACGTATCGCGTCGCTGTCTCGTAGACCCTCTCACTCGGATTCCATCACGCAGTCTCACACCGGTGCGTGCATCGTGACCCCTACAAAGTGATTCTAGCTATTATACCTAGAACTTATTTGGTCATTCGGCTCGACATCTGAACACCTGATAGAGCTTGTGCTGTTGTCGACGCAAAGCTGAGATTGACCGCTGCCGACCTGCTAAAAGATTTCACTTTCCATTAGACGATGTAGACGCAAATAAAGGAGCGTGTAATAGCGATAGTCAACGGCTTTCCTTCATCCACAGGCATTCAACGCTCTCGGAAGCGCTGTTAATGGAGTTCAAGGCAGTGCTTCACATGTCAAGCAGCACGACCAGCTCTGGGGGCTGGGCTTCACCATGTTATCTCGTATAGAGGTACGAGAGGGCGATATGAAGAGTCGGATCGACGTGCGTCGGCATGGATATCAACGACTTTATCCCACTTGTCGCAACACAGCCTGCGACCCGCCCCAGGGTGGCTATGCTTCGTATCGTCTCGAGGGCAACCAGGCTGATTTCTAGGGTCATCTTCTAACTACCTTTTGCCGCTTTGCGAAACCGGTGAAGAGAAGGTGGGCTTCCAGCTGCGACTGGATGCTTAGCGAGGGCGAGGGACGGTGTGGCTGGGGTGAGTGGGGTGAGTGTCGATCTCCCGCAGCCTCGCCCTAGAATTTTCCCCACTTTTGACAGCATAGATATTAGCAGTCTGCTCTGACGATGCGCGAAATCGTGATTTTGACTCAAGGATTATCTTCCCAGCGCCAGCTAATTTTTTGTCAAGCGCTCGTAGCGCTCGTGCCTTCGCAAGGCTGAAGCCATGGCATCGAATTCGAACTGGCTCGATCACGCGTCTGCGACCTCACAGTCAGCGACCGACGCTGGCCTTTTTGTTAATAAATTTCCTGGCGGACCGATGACCCTGTATGGCGAGGTATGGCGATCACTGCGTCTGCAATTCCTCGCTGACATTTGTCGTGGAGGTGCCCTCTTCTCGTGGGCCCGTCGACCCTACAATGTATGACGATGTGCAGGACTCTGCTTGCTTCCCGTCCAGCTCGTACACCAGCGCGTTGAGCAGCGGAAGCGCATCGCAGACGCAGGCTATGGATCAACCCAATAGAAAGAGGATAGCATTTGGGCCCGACAGCTTTCCCAATAAGCGCACTCAGCCAGCCGTATCCGACCATTTGGCTCAGTGGAACAATTTCCTATATGATTATTACGTCAAGAACGGACGAAGACAACCCACGCATAAGCAAATCTGTTCGTTCAGGAACTTAATCAATGTTCCCGAATCTGCGATTATGAAACAATTTGCACACTATATCGACATGGACAACTGCAGTTACCTTTTAAAGGCGGCAGACGAGCCTTTGGGGGGATATTCACATCTCGAAACCCCAGCTGTCCAAGTAGACAGTCGATATACTGAATCAATACATCCACATGGAGCCTTAGGACTACAAGGCGCGGCGATGAACACCGGGAATTTTACCCTCGAACTACCTCTTGGGCATCTTGACAACTTTGCTCTTGGGCATCTTGGCAACGACTCCTTCGAAACCTTTAGTGCTGGAGTACCTCAGGCGGACGTTGCACCTTTCACCAACTATCATATTGAAGATGGCTCACACACGAAATCGATCCCAATCACGCGTGAAGAAGTAGAAGAGTATCAAAGTCCAAATCAAGTCACAGCCGTTGCAGGGGCTCCAACAGGAGTTTCACAAATACCGGCTTGTGTGAGTTTGAATGGCGATCTGCTGGCAATGATCGAGTTTGAATTAACCAGGAGACGAGCGAATCCATGTGCGGCCAAGTGTGGCATGCCTCAGGATGGCATTTACTACTGCACTCTGGGTTGTCGCCAAAGATTTGAAAACCCGTCGGGCTTAAGGCGTCATATGAAGGAATCCTACCCTCAAGAATTTTGGTTCTGTGAGACGTGCGCGAACAGCGCCCCAATTCCGCAGAAATTCTTGTTCCACAGGTCGGACAAGATCCATGCACATCTGCATGCGTCACATGCCGGCTGGCCTAGGAATGAAGCAATCGCGGCTTGCAAAGTCCCTTATGAGGTGCGAATGAGCGGTCCTCAGGGCTGCGGTTTCTGTGATCACGGCGATTTCCGCAGCTGCGAAGAGCGATGGAATCACATCATAGATCATTTCAAAACCGATCGAAAGACGCTGGAGCATTGGTCCCTGCAATCTCAAGAAGACGCCGCGTCATCTGAAGAAAACACTTTACTGCATCCGGACTTTCATACTGAAGCAGTTTCAGAGTGTAATCTCGACTTTGGGACCGATATCGAAGACGATGCTGCATCTGAGTGCCAGTCAGACATTGGCTCCGACTCCGACTCCAACTCCAGCGATGACGATAGCGATGACGACAATGACAACGACGATGATGATGATGACGATAACGATAACGAGAGCGAGGATGAGGACGATGACGATGATGACTCGCCCAGCAGCGGTCGCATGGAAGACCAGCCGGAAGACCCTCAATCTGATGATCACGACAGCGACGAAGGCGATCCTCCTGGACAAGCACCTGCACCGGACGAAACCGGTAGCCATAGTGTTGGCGGCGCTAACCAGTGGAGTAAGGTACTTCGTGGCTCATCTCGTGTTAATGAAGCCTCATATTCATTTCTCGAAAGCAGTGGGGAGCCAGGAATCGACACTGTGAATCGCCATGTTCATAACTTTCATCAGATCGAAGTCAGAGAGCAGATCAATCACAAAGGCGGCACATCGTCTGTCTTCAGAACAGTGGCAACATTGCCCAACGCTCCAGAAAAGGTAATGTATCACATCCTCTTCAGCATGCACACGAGTATTAAATCGCGACAGTCGAAAGTGTTTGCGCTCAAACAATACAAATCGCAGTATCGGAAGCTATACGATCAAGAATTGGAGGTTTTTATCCATCTAAAGCATACTCCTGGAGTCCTGAAAATTATAAGTGCATTCCACGGCCGCAATGGCAATGGCAGTCCTACCTATAATCTGTTATTAGAATACGCCGAGCGGGACCTGAACGAATACTTTTCCACTGTCCCACCTCCTAAGAAACCCATAGACATTCTGCAGCTTTGGGTGGATTTCTCTCGAGTATTGACAGCAATCAAACACATGCACCACGGGGTGAACGACAATAACCTTGTAGTTTGTTGCCATCATGATTTGAAGCCCGACAATATCCTCATCATGAGGGACGCAGATAACAGAGCTTCATGGAAGATAGCCGATTTTGGATTCGCGAATATCAAGCACACCAAGGACCTGGCATCTAAACAATTTAGAGGAGGGACGCCGGCTTATTGTAGGTCGCATTCGCCGTTTCAGATAAGTAAAAAGCTAATAACAAGCGTTAGTGCCCCCAGAAGCAGACTGGCGCAATATGGCGGCCAAGACTTCCCCTAGGACAGATCCTCGGAAGTACGACATCTGGGGGTTAGGTTGCATATTCTCGGAGATTGCTGTTTGGTCTATGAAGGGTCATCAAGCTTTAAAAAATTACCGCAGCCTCCGCAAGATGCGTCATCACAAAAGCCTATACCAAGGCGCGGATGAGAAACTTGTGTCAAGTTTCCACAACGGAACGCATATTGCGCCCGCGGTTCGGTCATTGCATGGAGAACTAAGAGTGTCTACAAGACCAGGCGATATACTTACTGGATGGATATTAGATCTTACCGAACACTCCCTGCTCCAAGTTGATCCATCTCTCCGAATCAGTGCGAAGGAATTGGACAAGCGCTTCGACCGATTAAGACAAGAGGCTGGTTCCGACTACAAAGGAATTTTGCGCAATCTGGCATCTTCAGTGGATTGGAATCGCGTCAAGGCATGGCTAGAGCATTGTTGCGATCATCATATGCGCTGTAGAAGAGAAGGATTCCGCACTTCTGGTCAGTTTCGGCTCATTGATGTGAGCCGTAAACGTGTCCAAGTCATTTCAGCTCCGATATCCGCTGAATTAAAATACTCTGCTTTGAGTTACTGCTGGGGATCTTCAAAGTTTCTTAAGCTGAAAAAAGAGAACCTGGACGACTTTGAAAGCGGAAAAGTCAATTTTGCAGAGTTGCCTCGGACTTTTACCGACGCTGTCGAAGTCACTCGCAAGCTTGGATTGCAATACATATGGATAGATGCTCTGTGCATTGTTCAGGATGACCAAACTGACTGGTCTTTACAAGCATCTCAGATGAGAGACATCTATAGTAACTCCGTGGTCACTCTGGCTGCCATATCTGGCATGAGCTCGGCTTCAGGACTGTTCTTCGACCGCGCCGGAGGCCGTCACATCGAACCAACCCCTCTGAATTTAGATCATGACCTTGATCATCACCGATGGCACACCAGGGCCTGGACCTTTCAAGAATACGTGCTCAGTCGGCGGACCATACATTTCGGTGCCGAAAGTATACAGTGGGAATGCCAGGCCCCGTCGTTTGGAGTGAACAAGCTGCATGCTCAATTAACTTCATCTACAAACACCCTTGGGAATCAGCTGCTCAGCAAAGCTAGGGGAATGTTTCTCTGGGCCAAAATCATGCTAGAGTACACCAACCGAGAGCTGACCTTTGAGAGCGATCGACTTCCAGCAATAGCCGGCGTAGCACGACTGTTTCACCATCAGCTTGGAACATACTACTGCGGCCTGTGGGAAGAAGAATTCCCGCGACACCTTCTCTGGTTCAGCGACCGGAGTAAACACACCTCACACCACTACCGAGCAGTGACATGGCGAGCTCCAAGCTGGTCGTGGGCTTCACTGTCCGGACCGGTCAAGAATCATGCTTTGCAGTACTTCCAAGATGAGATTGAGTCGCATGAACAAGTGTCGCGTCCAGACCAAGCATATCTGCTGAATGTACGAGCAGTCGAAGTCAGACCGCATGGAGAGCAGAGTTTTGTTACGGTCACCACAGCTTCCCTCCGCCTGAGCGGAATCCTGCATCCCATAAAATGTGGAGCTCAGCTTACGCGAGGCCAATATGCGCTCGAGCGTTGGAATGGTACTACTATTGGCGCAGCGTTCTGGGATGTGGACGAGATCGTCTCACGGGAAGAACCTTTTTGGATTTGCCCAGTTTTGCTGCGAGAAAAATCAAAGACCGAGTCTTGGGCAGTCTGCAATTGCTTGGTCCTTCGCGCTGCGAGGTCGAATCGCTCTGAGGATCTGGTTCTGGAGAGGGTGGCCATGGGGAGGACAACAGACTTTTGGAGAGATGGGGCGGTCATGCAAGAGTTTAGTCTGGTCTGAGGGCGCCAGTGAGTACATTCGCGACTGGTTGATGCATTTTGCATTGCATGGAGGCGCTTGGTGTACTACTCTATGGCCTCTCGCATTCCATTTCACTCGATCTGTGAGTCAAACGCTGTATGATTGATTTTGTTTCGAGGTCCACATCATCTTGCGTGGATAATGAACTGAATGCTGGAAAGTGCCACACTTGGTGAAAACAATAAGGGATACTAAAATTAACGCGAGTGGATATGCGCTGCAGGCTGTCGATTCATCATGACGTCATGGCTTCTACCTTTCACCCACCTCCCCCTATTCCTCGACGACATATGTTCTTCTCCCGACACATCCCTATCTTCACTCAGACGCCATCTGTTTCCAAGTCATTTCCCTTCCGAACTTTATCAGGTCCCGACCGACCCAGCCTCATCCCACAGAACAACCCGCATAGCAGGCTCTTTCGCTTTCCCCCCGTCGACCTGCTATCCGTAGACACACTGTTAACAGACATATCCCTCTCAAGCTTCGGCCTCAGCACCGGCTGCCGTCCTTTCGAATATCTAGCCATGACCCTCATCAAAAAGATCCACTGCTCCACATCCGGAAAGCTAACCGTGCGAACCATATCCTTCGACTTCAGCCAAGCTTCCTTCTCGCACTCCGACAGCCTGCTCGAATCCCCCAATGCCGCGAACAAAGCCTCTAGATCTGCGTTCGACGGCTCACCTAACTCCTCACTCCACGGCCGCGGCCGCAACGTAGCAAGCGCCACCGCAACCGGCGCACTCAAGTGACCAAACAGCGCCGCAATCGCGCCCATCGCCTCAATTTCCTTCTCCTCCACCGCCTTCCCTATCTGCGCGAACATCTCCGCGCGCACAGAGTACCCAAACGAATCCTGCCGCGCCCGCGAGATCTCAGGGAACAAAGCAGTCAACCTAGCTTTGCGAATCGCCTTGAACGGCACGGCCTTGTAGCCGCGCCCCGCGATCTTCCCGTGCGCGAGGTACTCGTGGAAGCCGCCGTTGTTGAGCAGGTGCGGCACGTGCCAGACCAGGACGTCGCCGTCGAGGTGGTGCGTGTCGATGACGGCGACGTGCACGCCGCGGTGGTTGCCGTGCTGCATGTACTCGGCGTAGCAGAGCACGAGGTGCAGAGACGCGGCCCAGGAACTGAAGCCGGAGAGGGGCGTGAAGCCGCCGGAGTAGTGGGCCGAGGCCATTTGCGAGATGTCGTACTCGGACAGGGAGTAGAGGCTGTGGGTTTGGTTTCTCATGAAGGCGGGCGGGATGATTTCATTTTTGCTGTTGATGGAGATGGAGCAGCCGCCGCCGCTGGAGTTGGACCAGGCTCGGAAGAGATAGCGGGGGACGTTGTGGTTGCGGAGGTCTGGTGGGTTGTGAGTATGTAGAGTAAGTCATACGGAAGGCTCGGATTTGGTACAACTAACACTCAAAATATTTCCGTCGGGCATTGCTCATGACACCGTTCTGGGAAGCGTCGAGAACCATTTTCCCCTGCCCGCTGTTGTGAACAGTCAGGCGTGCTCAGTGCAATGCGGTAGGCAGCGATGGCTGCTAGGCTGTGTGATGCTGATTACGGCAGCCTTCCACGGCAGGAGTTTTCGATTATTCACAGGCTCATCGAAAGTCTTTCAAAACTAAAACGCGGGATATTGACACTTCTTCTGCATTTCAATGATTGAATTGGAAAAGACGACGAGGTTTGCTCATTTGCGAGATTGAGGGTGCGCGCACAGCTCTCGAGGCTTGGCTGAGTCTGCCTAACGCCCCAGCCTTGCACACCGGTCATGGTATTGGCCGACACCTTGTGAAACGCGAGAAAGCTCGTATAAGGTCGTGAATCTTTCCTTGCAATGAGTTGGAAAGCTTTCGGCATTAAAAATCGCTTAGGATGTTGTGGTAGCCTGGCATCGCCACCCATGGTTGGCCACGATAAACACTTGGGACGCCTTCGCAGCGAGCATATTACGATTTTGGCTCTTCTGAGAAGGCAGCTATCTTTCGTGCGCCCTATCTATCGGTCTTTTCGGCTCCACCTTCATCGTCAGCTGCGTCGCCTAATTCTGGGCGGAATTACCCATTGGGTGAACACACAAACTCCGCATAGCATCACGCACGTGACTTCTGCGCCATTGGAGCAAGAATTCTTTCGCCATTCAAGTATCGAAGCCATACCCAGACATCTTCAGACACAGATCCAGTCCTTGTGGAAGAACTTGATAGAATAGAACTTTCGTACTTGGTGTCGAAAAGCTCCTCCAATTTCCCTCTAAGCGCAAGTCTACCACTTGTCCAACGAACACTAGCGCTTAATCCCTCACCCCACAAATCTGATATAGAAAAAGATTGAATTCCAGAGCCATAAAGACAGCATTCGGACAGCGTGCCCCAAACTGCGAGACATTCAGATCCCAGCACCGCAGTGTGTCAACATCCAGTTCACGACATGCTAGGAAAGGACTTTGGCAAGGCAGCAACCTCGTTCCATCTTTACCATATATTTGAGAACCAGTGGCAGTATCACCACTACCAATATATACAAGCTGAAGCCACAAACAAAAGAAAATGCTCAAAGTCTTTTAGAGCAAGCCGAATCGTCGCTGAAAACAAAGCTCCGCGTGTAATTAAACGAGACGAAGTTCACGACCTCGCACCAAAAAAAACAATCAGTCGTGAATCTAGATGTCCAGCAAGGTATCCTATATACTAATTCAATGTGCCTCATCAGCGCAGTATAAGGAAGCACTCGGTTATCCTGGACATCTCTTTGCACTATTGATTAGTCACGTGACTCTTAGCAAACCTATAAGTTTTAATACTGATCACAGCTCACACACCCTTTCAAGTTCCTCGCAAAAGTTTCTACGAATCGACTGGCCAAGCCCTCGGCGACTCAGAACAAAAAGGCCACATGCAAGAAGCTTGCCACGAAGTTCACATGAATGCAGCGACGTCCCGCCACGGTTCAGAAACGTTTCACATCTCAACACCGGCAGCCTGCACCCGGCGGCTGATCGTACAACGCCAACTATCCACTGCCCAAAGCGTCCATCACCACATCGATGGCTGCGACAAAAGCAAGCAATTGGATCGGACCCCATCCTCCGTGGCTTACCCAGGATCCAGGAACAGGGGAACCGGGAGGGCGTCGCGCAGCCGAAGCAGAGGCAGCCGGGACGGCGGAGGCTTACCCACCATCCACGGCGGATGATGGATCAATGCAAGTGGGAAAAATAGGGGAACCCACGCCGTTATACGCCAACGTCCACATGCGCTCACGATCGCCAGGCACGAGTCAGGCCGCGGCACCTCGCCCTGCATCCCCGCGCGCCAACGTGCGCAATGCGCTGGTTATCCTGGCCACTGGCTCTCTGCACACGCTGCCATCGCACCCTTCCACACCTGTGATCGAGCCCATCGGTTCCGAGCGAACACGCGAGGAGCAGCTACAGGCTCTGCCAGCGAATTGCGCAACAAGGCCCGCCATTGCCATTTCTCCTCCACACCACCCCGGGCTCGTGTCAGGCGGAGGCGAGGAAATGAGGACCCGCTAGCGAAACTCTATTCTGGCGTCGCGGGAGCGCTTGTCTGGGTCCCTTTGCGACGTTGGAGCTTCGTGCCGGGCAGAGTATATGTGTCGGCCCATTGCCGGGACGCACAGTCTGGTCAAAGTCAGTTTACTCTGCTAAGTTTCCGGCGGGCCTTTGCTTCCGCGCTTCCCCTCTTGCTTGTATAGTTATCCGTTGACGCGAACGCGACGGGCCGCGCACTGGCGTGACGACGCGCGCTATGACTGCTCCCGGGGCCGCGCCGCCAGACCCGGACTCGAATGTCAGCGGCACGTACGTGGTGCCTGTGACGGTGCTGGCGGTGCTCACGATCGGGTTGGTGGTGTTGAGAATATGGACGCGGGTGACGCGGACGCGGAGTATGTATGTGGATGACTGGTTGATAGGTGCCGCCGAAGTACGTCCTTACCCATACCCTTACCCCTACCCATACATACACATGTAGACGGCAGCACGCTCACAACTCCAGCTCCTCTCCCTAACAAACATCTCCCTCTCCTACGCCGCCGTCTCCCGCGGCTGGGGCAAACCCATCGCAACCCTGACCCCCGCGGACCTAACCCAAAACCTCAAACTCCAGTTCGCGGTCCAGACAACGTGGATCCTGACACTGTGCCTCGTGCGCATCTCAGTCGCTACCTCGCTCCTCCGCTTCTTCCCCTCGCTCCTCTGGCGCCTCCCGCTCTACACAATCATCGTGCTCCAGTCCCTTATATCCGCCAGCTACATCGTCATCCAATTCGCGCAATGCAGTCCCGTGAGCGCGGCATGGGAGCACGTGCCGGACGTAAAATGCTGGCCTGTGCAACCCATCATCAACTACGGCTGGGCCATCGCCGGTATTCCCCCCTCCCCCTCCCCCCTCAAAAAAACCTTGGTACTGATAAAAGTAGGCGTGTACGTGGCGATCGATCTCACCCTCGCCCTCATGCCGATTAAACTCATGCGCGCCCTGCATCGCCCGATGTCGGAAAAGTTCCTCATCGGCATACTCATGGCAACAGGCCTTCTCGCGACCACCATGGCGTGCGCGAAAATGACCACCTTCACTTCCTTCGGCAAAGGGGATCCGATGCAAGACTCCATCATGCCGTCGCTGTGGGCCAAGTTGGAAGAGCAGGTTGGTATTATAGCGGCGTGCTTGCCGGCGCTGAAAGCCCCGGTTGAGAGGGGGTTGAGGAGGGCTGGGGTGCTGGAGACGAGGTGGAGGGATGAGAGGCCGAGTTTTGTTAAGAGTGGGGTTAGTTTGGGGGTGACGGGGGTGGGGAGTGAGACGGTTGTGGGGGTAGAGGGAGAGGAAGAGGGGGAGGAAGAGGGGGAGAGGAAGGGGAAGGGGGGGGTTAGGGTTGATTCAGTGGCGGTGGCGCCGGGGAGTGCGGGGGTGGTTTGATGGAGCGTTTTGGAATGGCGTTTTGAGGGAGTGTTTTTTGGACTAGCGATTTTGATGTTGGGGTTGGGGGTATGTTTTAGCGATTAGTTCGTGGCGTGTCTGGTTTGACGACCGCTGCTGAATGAATTGATTGCTTGGGGAAATCCGCATCCTAGCTGAGTTGTTCAAGCCTTTCAATACATCGCTATGCAAGCTGTGACTAGCCTAGTACACTTTACGCGGTGTCACGTGACAAGATTCCAGCCCACTAAAGGAAAAGTCTGGTAGAAGAGTAGGCAATGGCGTGTCTCGTTCTGCTACCATGTCGAAGTCAGCAACTATGTATGTACACATCTTACTAAATGTCTGTCTACTGGGTTCTGACGTCTGGTGTGATGCAAGACATGGATGGCTCTGGAAGTTACTCCGTCTGAGTTATTGTATGCTACTCAATCGAATACAGGTATTTAAGCCCAGGGAATGCCCGTCTAGTTCCTTGGAAGATTACCTTGATGATCCATTAACTCCTCCGCATCCCACCCCATATGAGCACAATCAGTGCCACAGCCCGCTGAATACATCCCAACGCCTTAACCCTCACAATCCCAAATCCGAACACATACAATACATCTCCCATCTCCCATCTCGCCGCCCAGCCCTCCTAAGCCCTTCCCCCCGGCCACGGCTCAATCACCGCCCTCCCCTCTTTAACCCCGACCTCGAGCCCCCTCTCCAGCTCCTCGAAGCTCCTACACAGCAACGACCTCTGCTTCCCACCATTCCTCGGCGCCACACCCCCGATCTCCTTCCCATCCCACCAATCCCCAATCTCAAACAACACCTCTACCGCGCCCTCTCGCCCCCACTCGACGCGTCCCAACGGCTCCACAATCGTCTCCCTCCACACAGTCCCTACGGCCGCCGGCCCCCACTCTCGCGCACGATACCAGCACATCTTGACGCACAGGTAGAACAGCGGGCGCTCGCGCTTCTTCAGCATGTGCACCAGCAACTCCATCTGCGCACGCGCGGCTCGCGCGTCCTTGTAGAACTCGAATTCCATGCTCATCTCCACGCGCCGCACGTCGTCCCACGTGCCGAGCCCTAGCTGCGCCAGCGGCATGCACTGCGCGACCTTCTTGTCGGCGTTGAGCCGCTTGTTGCACACGCTCAGCGGGTCCGCTGTTATGTACGACAGCAGCGGATTCACGATGACGGTGGTGGGTGCGTTGGGCGTCTTGCTTTCCACGGCGACGAGGGCGCTTTGTTCATTGGGGTCCAGGGTCCACGTCCAGTTGTCGCGCATGCAGCGCTCGCGGATGGCGTTGGGGGGCACGATGGTGTAGGTGCCGGACCCGTAGAGGCGCGAGCGGAAGTCGAGGTACATTTGGCGAGACGTCATGAGCAGGGGGAGGAATTTCGGGTGCCAGCCGTAGCGAGCGTGAAGCGAGAAGCACGTGTCGGAGGGGGACAGGGCGCGCTGCTTGAAGCCGTGTTCTGAGACTTGGGTGCAGACGCATTGGCCGGGGGAGTAGCGTTTGTCGACGGAGGAGAGGTAGAATTCTAGGATGATGAGGCGCACGTCTTCGGAGAGGAGCGCGAAGGGGAAGGGTGTAGTGGGGACGCGCGTGTAGGTCGTGTCGCTGTCGATGAGCCAGGTCGGCGGGGACGGCGACGGGCTTGGGATCCAGATATCGCCCATGTAGCCGTCGTTGAAAATCGATCGCCCGTTGAAGCGGGGGATCGTCATGGTTGCAGCGTGTGCACGAGATGTGGTGGTTGGCGTCTGTTTATGAATGACGGACTGCCGGATTCGTGCTTGTACAGCCCCACTGCCAAGACGTGGACACGACCCGCCCCGGTGGCTGCCTGCGACTATCTGCATCGCCATAAAGTCAAAACACTCCCCGCTCACAGGACATTTATCCAAGGCGGGTGATACCAAGTAGAGCTCCTGATTCTGAGCCAAGTGCGTTATCGACATCGTCGTCCAGCATGTGGGAGCAGGGAGAATGCCCATAGGCCGAGACAATCTAAAGCAAACCTTCCCTATCTCGACCCACCTTGTGCACGTTCCAAGTGCCCCAAGCGCAGATGTCCACTGTGTGCCTGGCAGGCGGAACTCGCAGTCTGGTCTTGGCCATCTATTTGGATCGGGTCCGGCATGGCACGGATATATCAATCACGTGTCGGGCCCATCACACCCAAAGGTGGGAGCTGTGATATCTAGCCAAGCGCCGTTGTACTCCTAAGAATGAAAATTCGGTTCCTCTATAGACTTGCATTACGTTAAGACTTCAAGAATTATTCCCTCTCGCACATCTTCAAATGCACCGTAACAGTAGAAGACCATAGAGTCTTTCATTTCCTACATGACAGAGAGCAATTCGAACGTCCGAACAGATCATTCGAACGTCAATCAAGATCTTCTAAACGTCCGACAAGACCATGCAATCGTCAGGCAAGATCATTCGAACGTCAGATAAGAACATCCGAACGTCAGATACGGTCATCTGCAAAAGATCACCACATCATCCGAACCTCTCCGTCAAGATCACCCCCGCCCATTTTCCCCTCTGGTATATCCACCACCATCATTAACGCCGAACCACCCACACACCCCCGTCCATACTTTCCCTCACTGCTTTCTTTCTGCTGATCCACAGCATCTCAATCAGATCCTCATCTTATGTCCTCCCTCCCCTCTAAGCAGGAACAAAAAACCTCATCCCAACCACAATCCCCTCCTCCCTAAACACTCCCTGCCTCTCAGCCCTAACCTGCCTCAACACATTCTCCCCCTCCTCGCTCTCAGCATACTGAATCACGCAGCCCTCGTTCAGCTCCGGGTTATCGATGCAGTGCTGTATGGCGCGGATCGTGTTTTTGGGTCGGCGAGTGCCGGCCATGCGGAGACCGGTTGGACAAGGACTGGCCATGGGCATGCGGAGACCTGCTGTGGGTTTGGTCTTGGAGGTGCCGCGGGTCTTGGGGGTGCCTTGCGGTGCTTTGGCAAGTGTTGGGGTTGGCGAGGTTGGGGCGCTGGAGAGAGAGGAGTCCTCGTCGTCGAAGAGATCGATCTTGGGGACCGAGGGAGTTGGGTTTCGGGGGGGCTGTGCGATTGGGGGTGCTCGGCTGGCTGGTGCTGCGCGGCGTGACGATCGGCGTCGGAGGAGGGCTTCTGGGTCGTCCATTTGCACGGGGATTGCCGCGGGTCCTTGATTGGCGGGCAGGTTTAGAAGCACAGGATCGACGTGATCGATTGTAGAATGTGGGCGGTCAACACGATGGTTGCCTCCACAGTCTCGACAGACGGTGTAAAGGGCCCTCTGGGGGGTTGCCTTGGCCTTGGACCTCATTCGCGAGCGGGTAGCCAATGGAGACATGGCAGGGCTTTGTGGGCGTGGATTCTTGGTCTTGCGTGCCGGGCCCATGTAATGATGTGCACTCCTCTTTGCCGTAGGCACACGAACGGTGTCAATGTCCATCATGTCAGACGTAGGCGGTGGCGTAGTGGGGCTCTCCACAATATCCTGGCGTGCTTCACTGCGTCCTCGGGCTGACTTGTCATCGGGTAGACGTCCTTGCGCACGCGCCATAAAGTACTCCCGGTTGATGGGTACACGCACTGCCCTTGGCCAGGTAACGTCCCTCACGACCCGCCTGTCCTTTCCATAAATCACAAGTCGGCGGATAAGCATGCTTGGCCGGGGTAAGCTCGTGTCGAGAGCGTTGAGCGGAGTAGCAGCGGATTCTGGCACGCTGCCTACTGAGAACATTCCAACAGCAGGTGGTGGTCCGCCGAGAAGCCGCGGACGCACTCCTCCTCCCCCATCGAAATGAACGAGGGGTCCATGCAAGTGGTGAGCATATGGAGGTGCATGTCCCTCTTGAATGCTCGACTGATCTCCAATGAAGTACGGAGATGCCACGGTCGAATGCTCTCCGACCGGATATGGATCCAGAAATGGATCTTCTTGTGGTGTTGCGATCGTACCATCTGTATAGCTATTAGTAACATTTTGACCTCGCGTGAATCAGGCAAGAATTACTGATCGGGACATTCTGTCGATTTGGATCGAAGCGAGGTGCTTGAACGTATGCGTTGGGTGCAAGCGTAGGAAAGAGCGATGGATGTAAAAGTGGCATGGGCTCCATGCGCGGCACCTGACGCGTCACCGTTTGACAGGCCAAGTCGGTGTCGTTTCCCGCATTCTTGTGTGCGATTGCGTCAGGTCCTCGCTCCACATATGACTCTTCGAAATCACTCATGCCCATGTCGTTACCAAACGGCTCGTATCGCTCGTCAATCAGCCTCAGGGGACCTTGCAGGTACTGAGTGCCATTGTTGACCTTCCTCCCTTCTCCGTGAGTGATGACGACGTCGATGATGCCAAACGTCTTGCCGCCCGCATTTTGCATGTTGCTAACTGAAGCAGGCATCTCCGTCGTGGCCAAGAGCTCGAGGTATTTTGCACTTGGTGGTGGTTGGTATTGCAAGTCCACACCCCGCGCCTCTGCCTCCTTCAGCAAGGCCTGACAGATCTGCCGCCACCGCTCTTGCACGCCGAGGACCCGGCTTCGATTCGTCATTTGTGGTCGATAATCCGGTGGAAGTATGACCCAGGGTCGCTCGGCAATGTAGTCGACTCTAGTACCGGCGAATATCTGATGGCGAGACTTGCCGGGCACCTTGTCCATGTCCCGCTGAAGAATCAATGCGCTGTTCACGAGCATGCCGTTGAAGAACACGTCAAGCTTCAGATGCTGGGGTTTTCCGTTGTCGAAGTCCGGAAGGAATGTCTGCTCGCTCAGATTGACATGCAGACAAAGCGCTTTCGGGACTTGATCACCACCGCCGGACTGATTGAAGTTGAAGAGATTGGAATGGAGGTACGGACGAAGGTCGAATTGGCGCGAAGACGAAGCCTCTTGGTCAAGGTCGGAGAGATGCTGCGTTCGCGCGAGTAGCCTGCCGAACGGTCCCTGTGACGACATGTCCATCTCAAACTCTCTGTTGTTAGGCTCTCCCGTCGAAGCAGTCTGTTTTGTTCAGGACGTGAACCGAAAGCGCGCGAGTTGCCTGCCTCACCTCGTTGTCGAACAGATTCGCGCCGGCCTGGACTTGCAAGAACGGTGCATCACCCACAAAGCCCACCTGGAAACCTCGAGGATCGTGCGGAAAAGGCACAGGCTCTTCTTGCAAGTAGGCCTTCTTGCGGAACAGGTCCTGTACAGCGTCGGCCGAGGCCGATGCAGGCGGGCCCTTCTTGATCTCCATGTCCTTCGTAATCGTCTCCTGGAGGTCTGAGGCGCTCAATCGAGCGGTGACGCCCGCTGCACGATAAGCAGGCATTGTGCGCGCAGACTGGGTGGTGGGTCAGCGAGGGTGTTGCTAAAGTACGACCCGCCGGTGCTGGCACACGGCAGGAATTAAAAAGCCGTGCAACGAGGCAGCCAGTGCGGTGAAGAAGAAACAAGAGCAAGGTTGGAGAAATAAGAAGCGTACCTGTGGCGGGGGCAGTCGAGTCGTCGGGGTGATTTGTGCCAAGCTTCGCGACTGCCGCGATGGGAAGGCACGCGGAGACGCGAGATAAACGCGAACATCACGAGGACGTGGCGGGGTGGTGAGGAGATGGGATGAAAGAGAGCTGAAGATGGATGAAACGGAAAGAAAGGTGAAAGATGATACTTCGGATATCTCTTAAATGGCATCCAGTGACCGTTTGAGGTCTGTACTGACGTATCGAGAATCGACACAAATGATTACGAATTGAAAAAAGTACATGAGAGACGGAAGAGGAGATGCAAAGACAGTACCTCGGATATCTTTCCCATGGCGTACAGTGACCGTTTGAGGTCTGTACTAAACCTTCGAGAATGGCCACGAATAACACGAATCAGAATGGGTACGTGAACATATACCACACCTCTTTCCACGCCCCATGACCTCAATAGTCAGTAACAATCCCTATCGGCGGCCCACCCAGCACCTCCCCCAACTCCGCAATCGTCATCGCATAAACCTTCCCAATCCTCATCTCCTCCCCTTCATCCTCACCCTCACCCTCACCCTCCTCATCCCCATCCTCAAACCCCTCAAATTTCACCATCCCCTCTTCTTCCTCCCCCTCCTTCCCCTCATCCCCATCCTCCTCCTCCTCCTCCTCCTCCTCCCCCTCAACCCCCCCTCTCCGACCCAGCGCCCCAACGACCCCAACCCTCGTCCTCTCCACCACCCCCTTAACCCTCACCTTCTCAGTCGTACTAACCCTCCTCCTCCCCCCCTCAAACCCCGGCAACCACTCTCCGCTCTCTCGATCTTTGCCTGATAAGAGTGCTGCAAACGCCCAGTCTAGTTTGTCTAGGAGGCTGAACGTGGCGCGCGGGGCGGGTGGGAAATGCGGAAGGAAGTCGATTACTAGAACAGCTAGGTTGAGGAGGTAGGGGATTTGTAGATTCGCTAGGGAGGTGTTAGTGTGGGAAAAGGGAAGGGAAAGGGATGGAGGGATATGTACGGCTGCCAGATACCCACACAACATCAATCAAATCCTCGATATCTTTTGCCGCCTCACCGAAATTACGGTACCCTTTGTCGGCGCTGGGGGAAGTGGTGGTAGAAAGGCGGGTTGCGAAGCGGTGGTTGATAGACACCATATTGTGGTCGAGGTAGGTGATGAGCTCGGTCTCGCGGGTTCCGCCTGGATTGAGAGGTTTTTGGCGGGGGGTGGGGAGGGGGGAGGGGTGCTGGGAGGGGGCTAGGGAGGGGGGTGGGGTTGGGATGGTGGTCATGGTGAGAGGTGTGGTGGAAATGGGAGATTGATGGTAAGAGGTATGGAGGTCAGGGTGGGATGAATTAGTGGTGCGTGAGTAATAGTGTGATTTGAGGTGTGGTGGAAATGGTAGATGTGTTGGTGCGAGGTAATGAGGTCAGGGTGGGATGGGTTGGAGATGGCGGGTGAGTAAGCAGGTTTTAGCGAGTGGCATTCTACCTTGGGGTTGGAGAAAGGTAGTTGATCTGATCTGTTCGTGAAGCAAGCTAGAAAGAGTGCGTGAGGGGGCTTGGAGGTACGCGCGAGGCTTGGTGGGGTGAGGTGAGGTTAAAGCTGTCGGCTGTCCACTGAATATTGCCAAGCCTACTTGTCATTGGTCCTAAGTTTGGGAAAGGGCTCAATCGCTCCACAATTGAACAAAGGTGCAGCTCACGCAGAATTTCTAGTCTGATGGATCTCAACGATAGAAGGTAGTACGGAACAGGCCTGCACCGTTTTGCTCTACCGAAATTACTTCAAAACCATTACAGCAAAACACCAAAGCTCCCGTCGTGCACGACTCCATCACACACGATACCTATTCGTCGGCAGCGCACTCAAACTAACAACCGCACACTCCTCTCCGCATCAAAATGACCATGCGCAAGTATCAGCATCATGCACTTCTTCGCGCGCATAAACGACGAAAACCCATACCTAGCACACAAGCGACTCCGCCCCGCATACAACCCATACGACGAATCAAGATCCCCTCCTTAGCTCTTACGCTCTTACGCTTGTTTTCCCTCTACCTGCCTGCCGCAACATGAAATCCAGCGGCGGTCCCGCGTACGGACTCGGAGTTCCGATGCGAGATCGAAACACGCGCTCTTTCAAACGACACATCCCCAGACCAGATGCTGTATTTGCGATACTCGCCCGAGCCCGTGGTCAGGCGTATCTAGGCCCCGAGCCGATTCAGCGCCGAAGCTTTGGCGAGGAGGAACAGCGCAGCGGGCTGATCGAGCGGGTTAGCGTGAGGGAGAATAGAGGGTGGGATTGGGATGTGTGGAGCGTTATGACGAGGTCGAGGGACGCGGTTTTGTAGTTCGGGTCCAGGTTCTGCGAGAGCTCGCTTTTGTCAAAATGAACAGGGTATGATCTGAACATTGGTACAGAATCGCTTCTTGAAGGCGTAGAAACGCTTTTTCGGCGCCCTCGCCGTAAAGTCGGGGGAGGTGAATATCGAAGAGCTCAAAGAGACAGGACGCAATGTCATCTTCTCTTGTCGTTTCCCTTTGCGATGCCCAGGACATCCTCTGAGCTGTGTTGCATGCGAACACAGGTTTCACTCCCTGTACCACGTCCTCGGGGAGCTTGGCTGCGGCGGATATCTCCCTGCTCAGGGATTGCTTTGTCCCAATCTTTGCCCCAAAGCTGTTGTAAAAGATGACTAGCCGCGGCGCCAGGAGCTCCTAGAGTGTCCAGCCTCGTCGGAACCACCTGCTCTGTTCAAAACTTCCCCCTTTTCCTTCTACATCGGGCATGTACACGTAGCAAACGGCAGAGTGGCCGTAGTAGCGGAACATGGAGTTGATGGCTTCGCTCGGTTCGGCAGAGCTTCTTTTGTCGATGCAGCAGGTGTCGACCCAGATCCACTCGTATCCGTCCTTGTGCGCTCGTTTGCAGCTATTCTTTAGCTTCTGATAGCCTTTCATCCTTTTGGCGTTGCCTTTTTGCACGTCTTGAAGAGCGACCTCATCTTCTTCCCAGGTATGTAAGAGGGTGGCATACTTGGTGGGGACTTGGCTAGAGACAAAATTTTGAACTCGAAGTTCTTTGGTGTGGAGTAGGCGCACGTTGGGCCGATGTTTTAGTCCCCGTATGAGGACTGTATTTGCTTGGTAAAGCGGCTTTGACCTCGCATAGTGTGAGCGAGATTAGAGTGTTTTTGCGGGAGCAGGCTGAGAATTGAATCAGGCCGCAGATGCATTTAAAGCGCTGCATCTAGGAGGTGACGGGCGCAGCCGCTACTCACGCGTGTCGGTAATTTGGCCTTGGTGGGTAAGTTCTATAGGGGTGGTTGCGCCACGCCAGTCGCAACTGCCTTGTTCGCTTCTTACATTTGCTGGGCCCCAAAAAAGAAGCGACTAGATTGGAGGCCTCGGGGCAATCTCAATTCCTGTGGCGACATTCGCGCGCCATGACTTTCCAGTGTCTCCATCATATCTATACGAAGAGGTCAGCGGGCGCAGATAACGGGAGAATCTAAGACACCATCGTCCTATTCCCCATCCCAGCATGAAGCTCGCGCCGATAACTCGAAAATGTATGTCATAGCTACAGCGCGACATCTAGTCGCACACTATTAAGAAAATGTGTAGGTACATCCAATGCTTGCAAAGCCGCTGCCATGTGGGTATCCGTATCGTGAAAAGGACATGAACAAGCAACTTCTCGCAGCCCTCTCCAATCTCAGCTTTCGCTTCCAGAACGACAACCACCGTCATCTTCCCTCTGTATTTCGCTCGATCGCGCAAGAGCCCCGATTTGACCGAGGGCATGCCGACGACGCGTCTGCTCCGGGAACGTCAACATCGAAACTCCAACTTCACGCTGTGCTCCGCTATATGTAGTTACCCTGTGCGAAGCGTCCCTGGGCCATTTGTCGCTTGTACTCGAGCAGCTCGGCCGCCTCCTTGTCCTGGTTGGCCTGGATGGCAGCGAATTCGCGACGGCCGGCGCGGCGTTGCTTGATGCAGCAAAAGGTGATGAGGCAGGTGCAGATGACGACGAAGCCGGCAATGGAGGCGATGATGGCAATCTGCGCCGTCTTGGAGAGAGCGGTCCAGCGGTTCTTGACGCCGTGCGGCTTCTGGATCTCTTCGAGGACCTCGGAATCGCCCCTGGGAGAAGGTTAGAAGCAAGGCGGCAAACATGGCGGGGGCACGTACTCGATGATCTTGACCTTCTCAAAGCTGCCGGAAGCGTCCATGTTTTCCCAAGAGTACTCCTTGGCCTTTGTGTAGTCAATTGCATAGACTTGCTGCACGGTCATGGTGAAGGGTGCCTTGCTAAAGTCGGTCTCGCCGCCGGCCCATTCCTGCTGTCGTCAGTTGTATTCGCAGCGCAGCCACTCCAGTACCTACCACAACGCCCTTTTCATTATTTTTTGTGTCACCGCCGGCCCAGATGCCCATGCGAATATTCATGGGTGTCTGCGGGTAATTCTTTCCACCAAGAGCCATGTCGGGCGTCAGCTCGCGGAGCATCTCGTCGTCCATCCACCACTGGATGCGCTCCTTGGTCCAGTCGAGCGTGTAGTTGTGAAAATCAGACTGTGCGTTGGCTTTGACAAATTCCTTTCCGCGAGAGGGATCAAACGTGGTGTTGCCCTTGCCGTAGTAGTTGGTCATGATCTCGGTCTGGTTGCCGCCGCGGAACTCCCAGTCAATCTCGTCAAGATCTTCAGACTGGAGGATGGCGCTGGAAATGATTCCCTGGCCGGGGGCAGCTTTCATGATGACTTCCATGCGGCCAAACATCATGTAGAAGCTCGACTGGACCATGGGCGCATCGCCGCGGCTGTCGATGGTGAAGGTGTAGCCCTTTTCGCTCCAGTCGTGCTTTCCCGCATTCCTCTCCTTCCAGATCTTGTTGTTGATGGTGTCGTTGAAGTGGAAGGTGGCGTTGCCGCTGAGGGCCGGCATGTTGGGGCATGATGTGGTGTTGAGGGGGTTGCAATCGGTATGTGTCTGCGCGAGAGTGGCAGGGAGCAGCGTCGCAAGGACAGCCACAGCCGAGAGAAGGAGAGAAGGCATGGTCAAGGAGATTGAAGAAGATTAGAATTGACAAGGAATGTGTTGCGCGTAAACCAGACGCTGTGGACTGCAATGAGTGACGGGGACGAGTTCAAATGAGCGGACTCTCACGAGGAGAAGAGGGGAGGAGGAGGCAAGGCGGGCAAGGCTGCGTTTTACGATGGTGGTTTGGGGTCGACGGGAGGCTTGCTGCACCACAGATTAAGGAGTCGAAGAATGAGCGGCCCGTGCGCCCTCAATTGGGCAATGTCATTGGTGCGCCGCGCTATAAACAGGTTGCCGATCGCTCCACGACCTCATTTCCTGGCCATGTTTCTCGTCCGTCTGCTGCTGCGCTGCCTGTCGTTGCAGTTTCCTCTCCATGGCAGCGCCCGTTGGCAGTCGCTGAGTCCTCGCCCGTCTGTTGCCGCTGGCTCAACCGCCTGTGCAAGGAACCCCGCGCCTCACCATATGCAGGAACCGGTACGATAAGCGCCACGATGCAAACAAGCATTGCACCTGAAACAACGCTGATCCTCCCGCTGCCGTGGCCGCCGCTGCTCTGCTCTGCCTGGACGTGCTGAAAATATCCTTGTGTCTCCAGGTCGCAAGAGGTCCTCTTGTTTCTGTCCCGCAACTCGACGAGAATCGCAGCGCCTTACTGCTCGAACTCGTCTCGAGTGCCTTATCTATCTTGTTCTACTGCAATATCCGGCCCTCTCCTCGGCGCCTTGTGCCTAACGGGTGGCTGTTTCAGTCGCTTAATTTAGCTGCCCAACTGTCGGAGACCCATCCCATCTAGCCATGGAAATCCGTGTCGCAACACACGACGAAGCCCCCTCTTACACTCCGTTGTTGGAGCTGCTGGAGCTGCCTTGGAGGTATCTGGAGCTGCCTCGGAGGTATCTGCCCCAGTCCATAAACGGTCCGTCCAATGCCAATTTGGCCTGCTTTCGATACCTTCCAATGTAGAAGTTCATTGTCGTCAGCACCTTGCTGAGGTCGTGCGCATCCCACGGATAGTATCGGTATGCGCTCATGCACCTATCAGCCGTCGCGTACTGGTCCGTTATTCTCCACAGGTGGCAGTACAGTGGGGGGTCTTCGGGGACCATCGTCTCGCTGTGCATCTCGAGGAGGCCATTGAAGACTTCCAGGCACGACCTGGCGAGGTTAGTATCGTCCATAATGCTGCATTGTGCATTGTACACTGACCTTTTCACCGTGTTCGGGGACCGGGAGAAGAGCACAGCGATGACCTCGAATCTCACCCCATCCTGTAACAGAAAGATCAAATGTAGCAACTTTTCCACCCTGCTAATGCCGTCGGACCTCTCCAGGTACCTGTGTCCAGCCAGCCAATTTTTCAGCTCCTTCACCTCATGCACCTTGAAGAAGGCGAGCTGCGGCCGTACGCATCGAACGTCGTCTATTCCACACATAATCTCCTGTGTGCATATCCAACCTGTTGTGCTTCCTTTTCGAGCCGTATCCGGCTCGCGCATCGATGTCGCCGAAGTGTAAAAGTCCTCCTCGAGCAAGCTAGCCATGATTTGGGCGCGCGATCTGATGTAACCGTCTGGAAGCTTCAGTTCCTTGCGGTGTTTTCGATATACAAGTATCGAGTCGGCTGTAGTGACGACGCCCTCGCGATCATCGAATGCTTCATCCGAAGATTCTCTTCTCGTTCCTGCTCGACAGCTGTGCTTCCTCGCTCCGGTGCTCGAGTCGATAGAGTCTTCGCTCTGCGGTGCAGGGAGAGCGCCCGTCATCATACATTTTTCCTCGACCGTCAGGACAGGCTCACGCTCAGCAGTGCTCGCCTCACGGCGCCGTGGAGACTCTTCGTATCTCGGATGACACTGCTCGTTGAGCGCTCGAAGCGCCCGATTTTCTCCAAATCGTTCTGTGACTGGATCATTCCGGCGAGGCTGATAATAGGCCACCGCCTCTGGCTGGCTTGGCCTCTCTTCGTCCACATCCCGCACTCGCTCCTCGAGTATTCGGAGTCTCGTGTATGCTTTTCCTGCTTCTTCAGCTGCGTCTCCCAAAGCATCTTTCGCGGGACTGGCCTCTGCCTGCATCTTCTCCAGGCTCAGGAGCGCCTTCAACAAGCCGTTTCGTATCGTTGAGAGCTGCATCGTCGGCGACTGTTCGATCAGACCCTCCAAATATTGTAATCTGGCATTTGCCGATTCGACATAGGCGCGGATCTGATGCAGCTCGCCGGCGATGGTGTTTGTTCTGGAAATTGGGATGGCCATTGTGTTGAGTGGGTGTGTCGGTTCGAATGGTCGTCTAATATTGTGGAGGAAGGCAGCCCAGCTTCCGTCCTGCCTTTCACTCTTGACTTGGATGCAAAGCTTCGCTGCACTGGCTCTAGATGTAGTGAAAATAAAGAATATTAGCAGGTGAGACAGATTTCTGTTCATTGATCTTTAGCTGCCATTGCAGTCACCACTGGAGTTTTCCAATTTTGTCGGGCTCTTCGACCATGGTACGGCAGCTCCCACCTTTCCTAGCTTCTTTCTCTCAACATCCCAAACCCAATCCTTCACCTCTCTAACTTGTTTGCCGCAAATACATTACTTAGTCGTCGATTAATTCATTTTCACATTCCTATTTCGTCGTCATCTACGAGCCATAGATGCATCCATTATCATCAAGCACGAGTTGAAGAGGCAGGGATTCTCATTATGGTATTACCAAGTACGCCAAGGCCACAGTCTAATGCACTGCATGCCAACAACCGTCGCAATCCCAACGCCTTTGCTTGGTGGCCCACCCTCAGCTCCCCAGCTACGACCTTTAAGCCTTGCCATGCCTCTTTCTTTTGAACTGCTGCGCGGGTTGCAGCTTCTTTCCTTTCCCACGACGGTCTCTCTGCTGAGATTCGTCTTGTCGCTCGACTGCCTTGATCTTGCGGGCATCCTTCGCGGCGTATGCCTCTTTCGCCTCTCGCTCTTTCCTCTCGGCCTCAATTTCCTCCCACAAACAATCACTGGTGTTTGGGTCGTCGTACTCTGAGCTCTCCTCCAACGCTTCTGCTTCGTCCTGGTCGAAGATGACGAATTCGCCTCCCTCGAACCCGGCTTTCCCTGATCTCACCAGCTCTTGGAGCTCTTTGATCGGCTTTGGCTGCTCCGATACCAGCCCGCGAGCGGCTTGTTGAAGACAGTGGTTGTAGCCGTGGTTGAATTTGTGGATGCCGCAACCTCCCAACGAGCGGACCGTCATTCGCTCGCCGCAGATGGCCGGTGCGCCGTTGACTTCGATAATGGCGACACAGTATCCCATATGAAATTTCTCATAACACCGTCTCGTTGGAGAATGATTGCACATCTGGCATCTGTGTCGATCGGATTGCTTTTCGCCGGTGCGAATGTTCTGGATGTTGGCGTCCCAATCTGCTCCTCTCCAATGCAGACCGTACGCTGCGAAGTCGAAATTGGTCTTCATGTTGATGATGAATGCGGGAGCTAAGAGCGTGGAGTGGAGAAATGGTGATAGCAGTGGAAGAGTTGCGTTGTTGGTAGAGGGGAGTGAAGTGAGCGGAGCGAAGAGAGGGGAGAGAGCAGCATGGGAAATTTAGCGACGAGATCGCCCTTATAAGAGGTGACTGATCGGGAGGTGGGTCAGCTTCCATCCGCGCGCTCTCTAACAAATTCACCGTCTATTCCCCATTGTGCCATATCAACGGCGGGACTCGTCCGTGGAACCCCATATGTACACATTGCCCCCCCAAAAGCCGCGGACATGTCTTTAAGAGCAGCGCTACTAGAAGAGAAGGGTCAGGAGAGGCAGTCAGTCTTCCCAGCATACTGTTTCAACAACACAAAAACAGACGATCGGGCCCCCCGAAAAGCCATTGCCCGGGAGCGTGTCCAAAGAGAATTGGCGACAGGGGATCGGCAGCCCAACACACGCAGCCGAACACGCGGTATATCCGCAAATTTCCAATTTTGACTCGAGAAATCATGTCGCTCCGGTGGCCATGTTTTTGCACAATGGGCATTGTCCCAGGATCCACCGGCTAGGCCGGTGACTCTCGAATCGTGCACATTTATTGTTCTCGGGTAGACAAAACAGAAGTGTATTGTATGAGTGATGAAAGCCATGTAAAGGTAGCTGCCAACCAATCAATCGGTCCTGCCTGATCGATCGGTCGAAAAACCGAAGAATCCCGCATAGGCAGGTGCTCTTCGACAATTATCACAAGGCAACCTTGCAAGCGTTGTTAACGCTACAAACGCGAAATTCGAAGTAGAGCGGTCTTGACACAGACTCGATTGGGTATCTATTCTCCTGGCATTTCTCCTCCACCGCCCCCCCCTCGACATATGTACCAGATCGGCCTGACTACAAGCCGGTCATCTTCTATCAAAACACATTGAAATCATCCCCCCTTCTAAGCCTACTCCTTTGGCAAGTACTGTTGCTCCAGACACTAGCCACCATATTTCCACGCGTTCTGCGGAGCCTCCATGATCAATCTCTTCTTGACGTCGCCCCGCAGATTCCCCTGATAGATTTCGAGCGGAATGAATAATCTGATGGCGCCGCTGTTCACTGGAATCGTGCCCCAGGCTTGATCCACCCAGGTCTCGTTGTCGGCGACGAGGCGGAGCGGTGCGGGAGCAGCGTCCTTGACGCCTTTGCGGGATGCTGTTCCTCTCTTACCCTTGGGCTCCTTGGCCGCTTCTTTACTATCTGTGTGTCTATTAAGGCGCAGCGCCTCTTTTCTGTCCTTTCTGTTCCATGCCTTGAGGCGCTGTTGGGCTGCGTAGCACCGCCAGTCCATCTGTTGCTCTGGCTCGGGAGCCTCGGGCGCGGGGTGTTGCAAGAGGTGTCGCCACTTTTCAGCGACGTTCGTCTCGAGGTCGAGGTCGGCGACGTCGGCGGGCAGGCCCTTGGCCGCGTCCTTGATCGGTTGGTTGTACCCTGAGCAGTAGTGGTGTTCACCACACCCCGACGGGGAAGCCACTGTCATGCGGAAACCGCACGGGACCCACTCCTTGTCGCCTTCGTCGTCGTTGATGGTCCAGACGCGGCAGAAGAAGTGCTCCATCTTGATGTAGCCTTCACGTTTTAGAGCTTTGCCGCCATTCGAGTGGTGGGCTCGACTTGCGACGCTCATCGAACGGATGCTCCACCAGTTGGGATTGAAGAGGCCGCCGTCAAAGTGAGCTCCGAGCGCCTTGCGGATGTCTTTGTCGTTCCAGGAAGGCATTTCTGCTATCTCTATGAATATTAGCAAATGTTCCATTTTAAGAAGAAAGAGTTGTAAATGATACGTGGCTACCGTTTGGCGAAGAATAAACTTGAGAGCGGACGAGAATCGAAATGCGGTCGGTCAGTGACTCTTTTGACGATGGTGAAAGTCGGGTGTCGCAAACTGAGACTGATCTACTCTACCGGGTTTGTTAGCGCTGGCTGTATCGCGCTGTTCAAATCAGAGTGCTTTGTGTGAAGAGTGTAGAGTCGAATGCTGGTGGTCTGGTCAGTCAGTGGTCGAAAGGAAGAGATGACTCGAGAGATAGCACTGATAGTTGGTTGTGGGAGGAGAGAGGAAAGGGAAAGAAGAGTTCTGTTCGAGCGCCCCGTGAAAGCCCGAGATTTAGAGCGCCGTGATCATATGGAGCAACATCTGGCTAGGCAACAGTCGTCGCTGAGTGCCAGTGAAAGCGCGGGGTGAGCAGTGGGTGTCACATGACTTACTTGGCAGGGCACATATACACATATATCGGATATACCACCCGACTATTCCGGGACTTTCACCCGAGTAAATCCTTACTAGTAGCGTTAGGAAGCATTTATCGCAGGTCAGAGCGAGCAAAACTAGTAATGAGCGTTGACCTGTTCCTCAAAATTGGGCCGTTCATAACACGAAGATGTATCACTGACCGACGAAGCAACTGCGTGGCGGCCGTTGACGACAGCAACTATCGCAAAGTCTAGACATTAGATATAAATAATATCTCTGACTCATTGCTTATCTACGACATCAATATATTGTTACAACGTCAGTTAACATTATACAATTATAATAACCACGTGACCCCCACCATGCGACAAGAACCAGGCATACACAATGTGTAATACCAACAATCCAAACCAATCAAACGCCCATACTCAATTTTCGAGGACATTCTCAAGTTCAAGTCGATCAAATCTCACTCTAGTCCAAGTCAACCAAGTCATCCAACATTTACACCAACACCTTCACTTCCTTTCTCCAATTCTCCTCACTATCAAAGCAAAGAATCACAAAACATTTAAACGATGATGCTATCTATTGTAAGTGAGACGTTAGCTGTGCCATAGAAAACTTACAACAACAGTGTAGATAACTATGTATAGATACATGTATTGTACTGACGAATTCTTAGCGGAAAGCAAGTGTTGATTAAGACTTGGGTGTTGTTGATACGAGAACAAAGAGGAGGAGGTAGGAAGGAGGGTGAAGTGGTAGGTATTAGAGACTTGCTTCGCTGTTCTGTACTAAGTATGCCCTTTCACACAAAAAAATGAAGTTCTGTAGCGTACTACACACAGAAAAGTCAAAACCAGCACTCGGCAATAACATCAAAACTATTGTGCTAGCTGACTTATGTGATATTTACAAAGAAAATACAGACTTTCCTACCCTAGCATTACTCCCTCCCCCCCCTCCCTTTACCCCGGCCTCCTCCCAATCCCCGTCAAGATCCTGACCCCCCAATGCACCCACCCCTCCCTCACCCCCTCCCTCCCCACCCCACACACCCTCTCCAACTCCCTTACACTCCCCTCCACCCCCTCAACCTGCCTCTCCAGCTCTGCGGCCCCATCCTCCACATCATCAACCTTGCTCCTCAGATTCTGAATCTCGTACTCGAGCTTCGCGCCCAGCGTCTCCAGATCCCGTATGCCCTCGAGCAGCTGGTGTCGCGCGGATGCCGTGATCTCGTGTGCGTCTTCGCGGAGCGCGTGGTAGGTTTCGAGGCGGGGGAAGTACATTTGCTCGAGGTCTTGGGTGTCGGCGTCGGCTTGGCGGTCGAGGGAGGAGATGGCGGAGAGGCGGGATGAGACCCAGTGGGCGTCGAGGGCGCGGAGGGCGCAGAGGCGCGTGTGGAGGCGTTTGGCTTCTTCGGTGAGGAGGAGGTTGGTCGAGTGCGTGGCTTGGATGTTGGTGGGGGCGTCGGTGTCGGCGTCGGCGTCGAGGTCGGTGGGCGGGAGGATGAGGGAGGGCCAGGTTAGGATGCTTTCTTCGGCGATGCTGAAGCTCATGTGGCGGGGCCAGTAATCGTTGTTGCGGTGGGCCAGGTGGTAGGAGGATAATTTGTCCGAGCTCTGCGTTCGTCGCAGTAAGATGGACGTGTCGTGGTCATCATCCACGGGGAGCTTCTCCGCGAGATCGATGCCATGGTAGATGCTTCCTGCAATGGAATTTTCCACCGTTGGAGGTTTGGAGGAATCGACATCGTCTGGCTGCACTGGTGCAATCTTGTCGGGTTGCGTTGGCGCGATATTATTAAGAGCGAGTGTGCTCATCGAGTCTCGCGGTGTTTCCGTTAGAACTCTAGAAAAGGACGGCTCGTAGTCGGCGGACATGGGTTGAGCAGAAGAAATGGACGTGCCGTGGCCTAGTGGCTCCAAACCAGACCTTATTTGCTCTTGTTGCGTTGGTGCTGCTAGAGAGCTATCGGTTTGCTGACGGCTAATGGCATCCAGATCAGATTTGGGATGATGGAGGGAATAACGCCCGCCGTCCTCTTTGCCAGGCTTTTGCTGGTGACTGCGACGGCCAATCGCAAACTCTAGTTTTCCTGTTGCTCTCTTGATGACAGTCCGCTTCGAGCTGGGATCCTTGTCCCTCTCCTTCTCAGCCCCTTCTGCTATCCCGAATACGTCTGATAACTTCTTGCTGTCGTCGGCAGTATTTGTATCGCGC
The DNA here is from genome assembly GCA_010093805.1 of Polyplosphaeria fusca. NCBI lineage: Eukaryota > Fungi > Ascomycota > Dothideomycetes > Pleosporales > Tetraplosphaeriaceae > Polyplosphaeria > Polyplosphaeria fusca. The sequence goes on from ML996173.1 coordinate 116,004, forward strand.
TTGGTGAGACCATGTCCTTCAAAGGTTGTCTCTCTTTTCAACAGCCTTGTGCTATGTGGATGCGTTTCCTCGGGAGAAGCGTCCTCTCCAGGAAGCCGCTTGAACATGTCCCCGGTGTTTGATTTGCGTGGTTTGCCGTACCACAGCCACTTTGACCTCTCACCCTGAACCAAGTCGATGAATTGATCAATGTCGACGGTTTCGACGTCAGCGATGCCTGCTTTGTCGCCTGCGCCCACCATGTCCATGACCATCTCGCCGCCTTTGCCGCCAAGCTCTGCGACGGTGGACTTTAGAGCTCGTGGCATTCCCCAGCCTTCTCTACTTGCGGCTTTCGCGGTGGCCCTCCGTAAACGATCCAGTGTGTGTCGGTCCAGACGCCTCGTTTTGTTGATGCGTTGGGTTTTCTGAAAGTAGGCGATGCCGCGCTTGGTGCTTTCGATGTCGAAGACATCTTTGGAGACGGGCGCATTGAAGGCGCTCAGGCGATTGCGCACACCCGTTAACATACCTAGCAATGCAGCCACAGTGGTCGGGCCCAGGATGCCGTCGTGAGGCTCCACGTTGTAGTACTCTGTGCCAAATTCAACCCACCAATCGTTGATGGCTCTCTCGGTGATGTCGCAGAGCAGGCCGTCGGCATACTCCGGTCCTAGTTTGTCGAACATTACCAAGGCGACCTGGCACAGCTTGACCAGCTCGATGACGGCGCCGTTGAGAGATATCTTGTCACTCGTTCGATAGAGCTGTTGGAATTTGGCTGCCGTCGCACTACTGGGAGGTGCAAGCTTGATGCCTGATCGGCCCGAGCAGCCCAGCCTTTTCAAGTTCTCGTTGACAAAAAAGAGCTCGCGATGCTTCTTCATGTCTCCCTCGGGAACAGGGATGACGGTGAGCGAGGACGGGAAACTGCTCAGATTGGTGACCATCAGCGTCCCAAAGGCCGTCTCTTTCCGTTGAGCGTGGTACTGGTCGAGGGCCTTGAAGTAGAGCTTGAGCTGCGGCGGCCAAGTCGACTCGTCGGTTGGGACGCTCAAAACGCCTGCCACGACCGTGTCCCTGGGGTCGCCCGTGTACGAGGTGATGAGAAAGGTCGGGTGTGTGCGCGAGCAGGCCCACTGCTCAACCAAGTATATCTCATATCCCTCGAGTTGCTGGCGGCGGGCCAGCACCGTTGTAGAGGGGTCCTCTTCGAGGTAGCGGAAGGCGACGTTGTCAGTCAGGACGAAGCGCTGGTGGCCGGCCGACATGGGGACCGAGTTGGCCGCGGATGGAAGAGCCGTCGAGGGTGTGCTGGTGCCTGCGCTGCCGTTCGCAGTCGCCGTGGAGTTGATGCCAGGCGAGGTATCGAGTCGCGGGACGTGCTTGCGAAGCTCTCTCTCCGAGCCCGCGCGCATGGGCGACGCCATGGGTATGTGCATCGACATGGCCGCCGTGGAATCCAATGTCCCTAACTGTGTGAATGAAGTTTGTGGCGAGCTCTGGGGAGCTTCAGCTTCATGTTGATCGTAAAAGCCTGGCCGAGGGGCTTCGGCGGATGCGCTGTTTCGAGCGGGCGGACAGCGTCAATGATATCCGTGCAGTGAATGTACGCATATTCCCCACAGTGTGCTTTTGGCCGATGCGTTGCTGTCAACGAAGCGCTGAAGTGTCGGAGGGGTGGACTGCCGTGGACGAGGTCGGATGCGGAACAAGGACGGCGCGCACGTCACTCGCCGACGACGGCCATGCCAACCTGTCACCCATCCGCGCCAGCACTCCACCCTGAAATGGACTTGCCGCACGTGCGACCCACTCCCGGCTTCTACACAGCTCATAACCACCCCTTCGCTCGCGGGTACATCGCGGCTGCCTGCCTGTAGCCGTTTTCTAAACCGCGGTAGCGCCACCTCCGACCTTCTCCGCAATGGACGACCTCAGGGAACAGGTGGAGCTCCTTGAGAGCAAGGCCAACCTCTCCACGAGCATTCAGGATATCCAAAAGGCGATTGATCTGCTCACCACAGCTCGAGCAAAGATTGCGGCAGGTATGGCGTCTTATCTTGGCCGTGAATGGGTCCAGACCTGACCATCGCCAGATCCCCACACGGCGCCCATTACGCTAGCAAAGCTCCAGAGCCCCTTCAAGCAAGCACTCAAGCAAGCGAATGATGATTTGAAACCCGTGTACAGTTCGTTGGGCAAATATGGCAAAGCCTTGGACAAGGTACCTGCTGTCCTCTTCCTATCAAACATGGCATACTGACTGGTGCTACCGCAGAAATTCAAGGACAAACCACTACCCACGGCAGAGAACGATGCTCTCTCATCGCACCCCCAACTCATCAACCGCGCCATAGCAATGCACCTGCTCCGTGAAGGCCAATTCAGCGTCGCCAGCACTTTCATCGACGAGGCCAGTCGAAATCCTCCCCACCCCGAGCCAACCGCTTCCACACCAAACCCATACCTGAACGAGTCGTGGGAGAAGGATCTTGCCACCGGCACATTCAACTCACAGGAACTACAGCTACAGTTTGCAGAAATGTACCACATATTGCACGAATTACGACAGAACCGAAATCTCGGACCGGCTATAGCCTGGGCACGACAGCGGAGCGACACATTGGAAGCAAGAGGAAGCAATCTGGAATTCGAGCTATGCAGACTACAGTTTGTCTGTCTCTACGCAGGTCGCGACGACGACGACATCATGGATGAGTCAGCAGGAGGCCCCCTTCGCGCATGGGCCTATGCACGCAGCGAATTCGGGCCCTTCCAAGGCCGATACGCAAGAGAAGTGCAGCAGCTGATGGGCGCCATGGCGTACTGGGAGAACATTATGGATAGCCCTTACCGCCGATATTTCTACAACGGAAGTGCCTGGGAGGACGTGGCTGCTTCATTCACACGAGAGTTTTGCTCACTCCTAGGACTCTCTGCCGACTCCCCACTCTACATTGCTGCCACCGCAGGCGCGATAGCCCTACCGACACTACTGAAGCTGCAGAACATCATGAAGGAGAAGCGTACGGAATGGACCACCCAGAACGAGCTCCCGGTACGTTTCGCATCACCCTTCCTCCATCTCAAACCAGACACGCTAACACGGCACACAGGTCGAAATTCCCCTCCCCCCCGCCTACCATTTTCACTCCATCTTCGTCTGCCCCGTATCCAAGGAGCAGTCCACCGACCAGAACCCGCCTATGATGATGCCGTGCGGTCACGTGATTGCACAGGAATCCCTCGAGAAACTTAGCAAAGGAGCGAGGTTCAAGTGCCCTTACTGCCCGACTGAATCGCATCCTCACGAGGCGAAGAAGGTGTTCTTATAGGGAGGGGCAGGGCAGAGGGTATGGGGAATTGAGCACAGGAAATTGTAGATATGAGTGCGAAGAGCAGGACGAGCATGCATGGGAAATGGCGCATTTCGGGGGAGGGTTTGGGTATCGGAGTGGATGCCACTGGGGTTTTTGATGGGTTTCGGCGAATAACGGATGGAGTTTTGCACACGGCTGGGTGGGATAGGGGCTGTGGTGTCTGGGATTCGGTGCGCCGAGTGATTAATTGCTATGCGAAATATCCAATTTGCTGAATATTTGCTGGGCTTGTGGAAGCGATGTTCTTGCCGCGAGATATTTTGTCTATATGTGGAGGCTAGCTGCACGAGGTGCTAGGTGCGTTGAACCTACTTTTCCCGTGTGTAAGAATTATCTAATTAGATCATTGCGGAATTTAACTAACTTATTATGTAGAGTGAAATGAAGAAGTTGGAGTCATGTTAATTATTATAGCAGGCAGAAAGAGCGTGGTCGAAGCATTTGAACTGTCGTTGGAGGTGCTGATCACAGAGACTGATCCACTCAGCTAGCAGGGTTGATATCGTCATCGGTATGCAGCTTCACAAATTTACACAAGTGGCTAGTAAGTGTTCCAAGTTCTCGCTTGGATTCTACAATTTGCTAAATCTCATGCAGTGATCCTTGTACGACAAATCGTCCACTGTCCTTGGTCGTTTGCAAAAAATCCATACCATAAGCACATACCGTTCTCTCATCCTTGTGCAAGAGTCCTAAAAAATCCGATCGCCAGTGGAACTAGACCGTTAGTCCACCAAAAATCTCAATTTCCCATCCATTCTCCACACAGGGCGCATCAATCCGTCAATCCGACATGCACCCCGTCAAGCATCCCTACCCACCTTCAAAAATCTTAAATCCACATTTCAGACACCCCCTTTCCACCTACCCCCCCCCATCCCCACCAACTCCCTAACCCCCCTCCCAACCATCCCCACCACCACCTCAGCCCTCCACCCTCTAACCTCCCCCACCCCCTCTCATTCACCACCAAATACGCAGCCTGCAGCATCCCGGACACCTCCGTCCACCCCGCCTCCCTCAACTCCTCCGCATAAGTTTTCTGGTACTGAGGCAGCAACATAGCATCCACAGGCCGTTTGTGCGGCGCGAATCCCTCAAACCAGTCGCAGCGCAGGAAGACGGTGAGCGCGGCGTGCGCGACGCATGGAGGGGCAGTGAGCGTGTTGTCCCAGTCTATGATGCCGGTTATGTGGCCGGAGGGTTCGGTGAGGATGTTTTGCAGGGCGAGGTCGTCGTGCTGGAGTGTGAAATAACCTTCTTAAGAGGCGGAACAGGAGGTAGTAGGGGTGGGGGAGAAAGCTGGGGAGGAAAAGATGGTGCGTAGGATCTTCATAAGCCCTGTGGAGCGGCAGACGTCGGGGTTGGGGAGCATAGATGGGTCGACGGTGAAGGCTAAGGAGATGTTGTCGTCTGGGGGGGAGGAGGGTGCGGAGCCAGGTTAGGAAGTAAGCGGACATAGAAGTCGCGGGCTCGATCTTGGTGAGCTTGTAGAAGAGGGCGTGGGTGTGCCATTGGTAGGAGGGGCCGACGATGACGGCGCGGGAGTCGCGGGGGGACGGGTTGGGGTTGGGGAACAGCGCGCCGATGTGCGAGAAACGGAGTTTGCCTAGCGAGGTCATGTGTTGGGCGAGGGAGCGGAGGAGGGTTAGGCGGTAGGCGGTTGTGGTGGCGCTGGGGGGGGCGTCGCCGTCCCAGCGGTGGTAGGCGGGCTCGCCGGGGAGAAGGGTCATGAGGATGTATGGGGCGCCCAGGGCGTTGTTGATAGAGTCGGACCAGCCGAGGACCTCGGGCACGGGGACGGTGGTGTTTTGGCAGATGTACTCCGTGGTGGTGACTTCGCTACGGAGCATGTCTAAAGGCGAGTCAGCGTAGTCTATCAAAGTAAGGGATTGGCTGTGGTTCTCATCTCTCAGGAGACTCTGCTGAAGTACTGCCCCTTAGGTGGTATCTCTGAGAATCCCTTTGAGAAGAAGCAATGATTTCATATCCAGGCTTTACTTACACGCATCCTCGGACTTCCACTGAGCCTCTGTACCTATTGCTGGTACCTTGATAACGTATTGCGTATCTTGCATGTCGCTGAGAATCACCACGTGGTGGAAGGATCCCGAGGTGCGATCAACGACCTCAAAGGGACAGTGATCGAGATAGTCCGAATTATCATCGCAGTCGTGCGGAACACTGGAATGGAGCACAAGTCGATAGTACACGCTCGCAACATCTCGAACCGTTTTCCAGTCGCGACGATCAAACTCATCGTCGGAAGAATCGTCATCGGTAGGCGTGGTGCGGGATTCAATGACTTCCTTGTCGCTGTCCTGGCACTGGTCTTTGTGTTCTTGCTCGTCGTCGCTCGTTTCGCTGCTGTCTTCATTTGGCTGCAGGAGCACGGAATCGAGCACGGAATCGAGCACGGAATCATCCACGGAGTCATCCACGGAATCATCCTCGTACAGATCCATGAAAGAGCTTAGAAACTCGAGGTCTTCACGGAGTTGTGCTTCGTCAAGCTCTCCAGAGTCCTTCATATCTTCGAGGCATTTAGATTCGCCATGTTCGCGCGGATCGGGTTGCGCAGCATCAGGGGGAACGGCGGAACAGTTGCCTTTACCGCCCTCTTCTTGTACATAGAATCGGTGTATGAAACCCTTTGCCCCTATAAATTCGTGCTTGTGAAGTTGAGAGGTCAATCCACAGGAAAGATTGCCTTTCAAGGAGTATTCGATGAACAGAGCGGTCGTATCCTTGTCGAAAGCTTTGCGAACAAAAGCGTTCAGGAACCGGAATGAGAGCTTGGCCATGGGGGGTTCGAGTTTGAATGAGTCGTTAGGCGGTTTGTGAGGAAGCTTTGCCATAGCGAGGCAGGCTTGGAGTAGATCCCAAACTCCCATGTTGACTGAGTCGCGCTTCAGTCAGGTAGAGAGCGTGTGGGTTTGGAGTGTGTGGGTTTTTGTCGCGAGAAATGAGCTCGCAGAGTCGGGCTTCGAGGGATCGCGTGCGGTGATGTGTTGCCGTAGTGACGCGGCGACTTGGAATTTTATTGGTCATTCGTCAGAAGATAGACGTTGAAATTGGTGAAAGTGATCCCGAAACGATCTAGGGCGTGATTCCGAGATCGATGCATATCCGCGTCGATTGTCCTTATAGTGGAAGTATACTAATCCTGATCGAGCTTTCGAATGGTCCTCATAGTAGTGCTTGAACCCAAGACTTCTAACCCACCCTTCCTTCAGTGCCCAGCCATCCCTACATCAGAATCCTCCTTTCCACCCCAATGTCATTTTACCCTATCTCCTCCCATCACCCCCAAAACCCCTAACCTCCAAAATCCATCCGAACCCCCAAAACATTCTAAACTCCTTCACTTCCTCTCAGAAGATAGGAGCGCTATGGGGGAACTCCAATTCGAGGGCTCTGCCGACATTTTCGACAACATACTAAGTTTCTAATGTTAGAAAGCTCGTGATGATATTCTAGTTAAGGGTTCTTTGATTGGTGGACCTATGAGTTCTCGAGGTTAAACAAGGGGCCCTGAACTGTAACCTCGGCCCCTCTCCCGCGCTAGAGATTACGGTGCGTTTCCCATTTGGACCAATGAACAAAATACACGAAATTACTAGTTACTAAGTCACCAAACCATCCACTTCATCAAAACACTCCATTCATACCACCATCTATATATCTCGTCCGTGGGTATCATGCAAGTATCATCCCCCCAAACCTATTCACCCATCCTCCTACGCAGGCCCAGCCCCACCCCTCGAACTCTCCCCAACCCGTTCCTCCCCACCCCTCCCCTGCAGCATCCTCCTCCGATGCTCCTCCTCCGCCAGACTCTGCTTTTTGACGTACTCCATCACCACGTCCTCCTCCGTCTTTTGCTTCTCGAGCAGGCTCATGCGGTCCGTCTCCGCGCGCTGGCTTTCCTCGAGCGCCTTCTGTAGTTCCTCTTCGCTGTGGCCCGCATGGGCGGGAGGGTGCGCCACCTTCTGGCTCTCCTCGAGCGCGCGTTTCAACTCTTCGTCGTGAACGTCATGTTGCGCGTCCGCGGTCGTGACGCCGTATTCCTGGGGAGAAGTCTGTTGGAGATGTGCGAGCTCCTTGGACTCGGCGATGATGCGCTGGTACTCTTCATCGTCGTCCATGTCGCTATCCGAATCCCATTCTGAATCGCTGCCGTGTGCGCGTTTGGAGCGCGCGTGTGTGTCGAGAAGGCTCTTGCGGAGTGTCTCCTCGAGCATCTTCTGCTCCTCTTCGGTGGCGCCGCTCTTGCTGGCCTCTGAGATGCTGGCGTTGAGGGCCCTTTCGAGCGCTTCCTCGTCATCGTCTGTAGGTCCCGCCCGCTCAAACTCGGCAACCGAGGCCCGGATTGCACGCGCAATCATCTCGTCTTCCTCTTGGTTGCCACGAGATGTTTCTGATATCGAAGCGGCAATTGCTTGGTCGAGTTCGCGGCGCTCGGCTTCCTCTTCGGCTTGCTGTAGCGCGAGCTCCTCCCTTGAGACTTGAGGGGAAGGAAAGGTCGTTGCGTGCTGAAGTGGTGCGCCTGTTTGCGCTTCCACTGGCCTGGAAAAGTCACGAGTCGTGTTTCTGCTGGACAGAGGTCGATGTCCATCTGTGGCTTCAGGGAGATCCGAATAGCTGGAACCGTCGCTCATGGCCGCCGGGAACGATGGTCGAGCCTCCGGGCGCGTCTTGAAGTGAGACCCGTTCTTCAGCTGTTCCCACCTGTCCTGGCGCTTCTTGCGACGCTCTTTCATAAACACTTGGATGCTGTCAATCTGGTCTTCGCCCGGATTCTTCTTCTTTTTGACATTGAGTTGGATGCACTTCCAGCGACTCAGAATGTCTGCGCGTAGTTCAGCCGGTACTTCGGACGCTTCCTCGTACCCTTGAGAAATCCTGGCGGCGATGATATAGTTCTGCACATTTGCTCCTTTGTTCTTGAGGGCTTCCTGGTACAACCCTTTCATAGCGTAGGCTGGTACTGAGAAGACGCCACCCATGACTTTGAGCGGAACGCCAGCGATACCACGGCCGACGCCTTTGATAAATCCAGCCACACCTTCCTTCTTGGCCCCTTTGAGCGGATCGGTGACTAGTCCAGTGATGCCTCCGTAGAAGCCGAGACCCAATTCCTGTATCTGGCATTAGTCTTGTGATCAATTCTGCGGGCGAAGCATTTACCTTCACAGCCGTCTTTACGCCACTCTGGAGATCTGTGACCTTGTCTACCTGTCTTACTTCATCTCCGTACAGCTTAGGTACGTTGTGAAATCCTTTGGCAACGTTCAACGAGAACTCCATTGGGGACTTGAATCCTGCACCGACGATCCTGCCCAGTCCTTTCCCAGTTCCAACGGCAGCTTCAGCGTTCATGCCATGAAATCTATCCGAGAACGTCGATGTCGTGCTCAGGTCGAAGCGCGTATCAGCAGAGGAAGAGGACCTGGAATGCCCCCGAGCCAATGGCGAGGCCGTGTGGACTCGTTCTGGCAATGGACAGAAACGATCTCTAGATCGTGATCGTGATCGTGACACTTGCGATGATTCTGCCATGGCTTGAGCCATGAACGTGCCTCTAGTGGTTGGGGATGTAACTTGTGGATGCTCTCCACTTGAGCTTTCTCGGGGCGTAACGCTCCCCGAACTGTCAATCAAAGTTTCAGTCGCAGTTGAAGACGATGCACCAACACCTGGTGTCGTTACTCCTGGAAGCGTTGTTGCGCTGCTCGCTGCCGATGCTTTCCTAGAATCTTCCGGCTCAACGTCTCGAGTGCGTCCTGTGCGAGTGGTGTCACCTGAGTCGGATCGTGACTGCGATTGACCTTCCTTGGCCTTGCCCTTCTTCGAGGCATCTGGGTGGATGCTGAGTAGTTTGAGTGTCTCAATGGGAAAGTCAGCTACACCCATCATCATGGTCGTAGCCGTCCCGATGATAGCGGTCGCACCCCCCGTAATGGGATCCCAAGGGCCCTCGTCAGTTTCATACTCGCGGGGCCGGAATAGCTTGAGCTCAGCGAACGTGAGCTCTCCCTCCTGACAGAGTACTGTTGCAGCCATTGCACTCAGTCTGACCTGAGTGCGCTTGACTCTCCAAACGGCTGGATGACTTGGAGCCACGGCGCATCGTAGATCGTCGTACTTTAGCATTTGATGGAAGGACTGCGCGCCCACTTGACCACCACTCTCCTTGCTAATTTTGACCGAAAGCTCTTGTGCCCTCTCCAAAGACTCGGGTTTCAAGGCCTCGTTGATGTTTTCAGCCAGTTTCTCTGCCGTCAAGTCTTTGTATGGAACTGGAAAGGGCCCGGCACCTGCTTTCGCCGTCATTGCACCCCAGAACGGCTGGTCGCCGAAAAAAGGCACCACAACAGTCGGCCGGCCAGCGGCGATGCCAGCAGCAGTAGTTCCAGCCCCGCCATGGTGGACGACGCAGGCGACATGCTTGAATAGCCAGTCGTGAGGGCAATTACCCAACATGAACACGCCTTCAGGTATTCCAAGCTCATCGGCTCCCAGGCCTCCCCAGCCTTTGGAGACCAGGGCTCGGCGTCCTGTGATCTTGACTGCTTCGAAGATCATCTTGGTCATGGCGTTGGGATCATCCACAACGATCGAGCCGAAGCCAATATAGACAGGTGGCTCTCCAGCGGCTAAAAACTCTGCAAGGTCGGGAGGCGGGGTGTAGTTTGAAGCTAGGTTAAGGAAGAAGAAGCCGGATATGGAGATGTGGTGTCCCCAATCTTTCGGCTTTGGAATCAATGCCGGCGACCTAGCAGTTTTAGATCGATCACGGATTATAGAGGCGATACTCACCAGCAATACGTGTAGGGTATCTTCATTCTAGCTAGCATGCCGGGCGCCCAGATCATGCTAATGTCGTCGAGACCGAGGCTGTCCTTGCGGAACTTGTTGATGACATCACCAAGCCCTTGCCAGGTCAACATGTCCACCAGGGTATAGGACATGAAGTTCGTAATACTCGCGTCAGCATTCGACGACTGAATGTTTGCGAGCGGATGGGGGAACTGCTGCGTCGGAGACCATGGCATTCTAATCGACGTTAGTTGGAAATCCATAGCGTGGCAGGAAACTTACGTGAACATCATGTGCAGTGGTATGCCAAGCTTCTCAGCACAATGTATGTGACCGAAACTCGGTGGGTTTGCAATGATGGCGTCCGCGACGAATGGCTTCTTAATGGCTTCTGGAAGCTCGTCTTCAACGCCCATCCACTCTTCAACCGACTGCTTCAAAGGATCCACGCCGAGTCCGTTACCAGTCTCGATGCATGATCTCCACGTGCCTCGCAGAATCTCGGCAATGCCCTTCCTTCGGCTGCCAACGTCGCCGCTCCGCAGCGTTTCGAAGCCAGGCATCAGTCCGGGATTCTTGACCATGAAAGCCATCAGCTCAGCCGGGTCACCGCCGATGCTGAAGAACTCGAGGCCATTCTCAATGACAAAGTCCTTGAAAGTGCCATGTGTGGCGAGGCGAACGCGGTGTTTGTACGTCTCCTTCAACACCTTGCCCAGAGCCACAAACGGCTGCACGTCTCCTCTCGACCCAACCACATGTATGACGACGTTCAAGGGCGGAGGGGGCTCTCGGCCTGGAGCACCGCCGAGAAATTCGGGTACGTAGGGAGGAGGCGGCGCTGGCTCCTGCTCGGCCTGAGAGACGTGCTGGTGGATCTGTGGGGTGATGAACTGCGAGAAGCGGCGCGTCTTTTGGTTGATCCGAATATTGACACGTCCATCATCGGCTACGACGGCGTTGGTGCCCAAATCAGTGCTCTCGTCGGATATCTGTCCAGGCACTTCTGTATACGCAGGTGGGGGGTGATCAGGCCGGTCGTCCTCTGCTGAAGTATCGATCTGGCCGGTGTTGTAGCCATAATTGGCATTTGCGCTGCTTCTGAAAAAGTGTCAGCGCCCTGTATAACTGGTGCACAGCTGGGCTGCTTACACAGGTGGTGGGTTTGCAGATGCATCTGACGGCCTGTAAGAGCTAGCGTAGCTCGACCCTTCTGGTTTCGTCCTCGGCTGATTCCCAGCATCGTGCTGCTCTTCTCCTTCACCTGGCGGTGCCGACGATTCTGGGGGCTCCGGTACTACTCCAGACGATTGTCCAGGTGTTGGCTGTGTAGGCGGGGCACCCGGCTGGGGCGTGTCGTCGGCGGACGCAGGAGGTTCGCGCGAGCTCGTCATGGTAGCGCTGTGTATAGAGCGTCGAGAACCATGAAGCGAAGATTTGGGGGAGTACAAGAGGTTGGAGATGAAGGGCCTGCGGTCAAGGCAGCGGCATGAGCATGTTGAACATTCACGTTCATGTTTTGGAGCTAGCCCCGCGCGATGACATGTGCTGCGACAAGAGCAGGGGTAGTCGCTCCTAGTGGCGGTTTCGCCCTCCTATCAGCTTCAGCTCTTGCCAACCCGCGTCATGCCCAGATTGACACTTGATTGCTGTTCCTCTCGCTTGCGTACGTATGCGCGACATCAATGAGGAATCTCAACCCGCACTTGACACATTTTCTACCAGTCAACCCCCAGAAGACCAGTCTGGCGGGCTCGTATTCGTCGTATCTCGATATGCCAATACCCACCTCGAGATTTCGCCATGCTTGCAAACAAGGGCACCTCTACTGAGATACTTCCAGCCATGACGCGGCAATACATCATACACAACACTTTTTCGGATTTCTAGCCCTATCCGTTCGACGGGATAAGAACAAACAAAAGTTACCCACCCTCAGGGTCCCATGTCAAGGGAACTTCAGGGTATTTGTCTTGCCCGTATGTGTTATTCAGCTTGACTGAGGCTGCTCGCGTACCGTCCTCGAGTAGAACATACGTCTCCACGGTCTTCACCCGCCCCAAAGAATCGGTATCAATGGAAATCTGGCGTGAACTTCGAGTCCAAGCCCCATAGCCCCCAAAACCGCTATGGCCCCCAAGGCAGAAGATGACGCCATGGCCAGTTGATGGGTCAACACCGAAGACCGGTTCATCCCACTTCATGCACCAGTCCTCTGAATGCTGATGGCCGGAGAAGACCGCCTTGTGCCCGTCTGTATGAATAAGGGCGTTCACGAAGGCAGAATCATGCCCACCGTAGGTGCAGTCATTATCTACGCAGTCGAGTCCTTGTGGTCTCCACCCCTCGTGTCTATCGTGGAATCCGGGGTATCTGTCGGGATCAACGCCGTTTTTAGCAAACTTATAGAGCGCGAAGATGGGAATGTGGACGAAAGCCAGGCTTGGGATGGCGCGGCCGTACTTGTCCTTCAATTTCTTCTTCTGCGCATTGAACCAGTCGACAACCTGGCATGTCAGCGTTTGAGCACAACGTGGGTACAAGCATTATGGAAATCCGTCGACAAGCTACGATTGTGCTTTGAAGCCGAGATGCGATGAACTACAGGATCTAGGGGAACGCGGCATTGAGGAATTCAAGTAAAATAGGAATTTAGCTTACATTTTGGTGTACCCAGTTATCCATCGGACCACCGTTGTCGAACTGTTTACCGCCCCTTCTGTCGAAGAACCAGAGGATCATCTTTGGCTGAAGTCCGAAACTGGAGTTGACTAGGAGATAGTAGTTGCTTGTTCCAACATCGTTCTCTTCGCCTTCCACCATGTTGTTCTTAGTCCAGCAGTTCTTACCCCCGAGTTGCTGCTCGAACTCCAGCATGGTTCTAGTCGAGACAGTCTTGGACGGATCATGGTTGCCGTAGGTTGAAGCCCACGCTTGATTACGATGAAGCAGTGGTCCAAGAGCAATCTCAAGTTGGTTTTTCTCGTTCTCTGCAGAAACTTGGTCATTGGAGACGATGTCGCCATTGAGTACGACGAGATTCGGTTTCTCCTTGTCGAGGGTCATGCCCATGAGCCCAAGCGTCTTAGTGTCTTTTATCACCTCCGTTCGTTTCAAAGTAGTTAGCAGGCTAAATTCAACTAAAAATAATACCAACTCACGCTCGCCGAAATGGAGATCATTGAAAACAGTGATCTTGTACTCGCCATTGGAGTTGAAGCAACGGGGTCCCTGATCTGAACAGGTTGAGGCATGATTAGATGGAGCAACAGCAGCACTGTCGGTGTCTTTAGCCTCGAGTAAAGGCAAAGCGTGTATGGCAGGAGCCATGAACCAGAGGAGCAGCTGTCACTTCATGATGCTTCAATTTTTGGTTGGGAAGGTGCACAGGAATACCTTTATTGGAAAAGAAGGGGAGTTAAGAGAAAGAAGAGGACTGTAGAGCAAGATAAGAAGAGCGAGCATGGTGTCAACGTTGCGACCAGTTCAGTTGGACGGAAAGAGCAACTGGTGCTCAGAGCAGGAAAGAGTCATATCTTGCTCCCACGAGAAGATGATGCAATGAGCCTTACACAAAACCCCAAGCTTCATTATAAATAAACGTCCAATCGGACCATACCATCTCCCATCTCCATCCATGTTGTCACATCCTCCCCCAACCCACCCCAATCCAGCCTAGCCTCCACCCCCGCCCGCTCCGAATCCCCACTTACCCACTCCCTATCCCCCCAATCTCGAACCACCGCGCACCTCTCTCCGCGCTCACCAACGCGCACCCAGCTCCCCCAATTGCCTCCCACAATGGCCATGGCCCAACCTCCCACCCCCACCCCCCCCGTCTCCTCCTCCTCCTCCCCAACCGGCATCCCTGGCAAGAAGATCCCCCGCAACCCAGCGCCTCTGTCCGCGCCGCAAGAACAACAAGTCCGAGATCTGTACTACGCGAATGCGCGCGCGAAGTGCGATGACGAGATAAAAGGTACTCTCCCTCCTTCTTCCCCTTCCTCCCTTCCCCCCCGGTTTACTCACCACCCCACAGCGTTCGCAACCTGCGCCACGGGCCGCACCATCTCCGGTGTCTGGGCATGCCGGCCGCAAAAGTTAAAGATGAACGGCTGTCTCCTGCAATACCAGAATCAGGATGAGATGGATCGGGCGCGGGAGGAGTGGTTTAGTCGGGCTGGGGAAAGGAAGAAGGCGAGGGAGGAGGAGGCGAGGAGGGTGGAGGATTTGAGAGAGATGAAGAGGGAGTGGTGGAGGGATTTTCAGCCGAGGGATGAGGAGGGGGGGGATGGGAAGGGGGGGAGGTAGAGGGGGTGCAAAGGATGCAGGAGAGGTGGCAAATATGCATTTGATGGCGTTTTGCTGGATCATCGTGTGCGGCACGAGTTGTACGGCATGTTTAGATGCGCAGTGTATTCTTAGCTGGGTTGGCATTGTACATATAGCGCATCAGCTGCCGCTCGCGCGGTGTCTGGGTTGGAATTCAGCTCTGGTATATCCATATCCTAACCATTCAAAAACGCCACGAAATGCCAATTTGACAATCTTGCGCCGGCGCCAAACCATGCACTGTGTATCTTTGAGCGGGGCTCTCTCCTGTCAGAGCTTCCACCGCCCCGTTCAGACGTTCTCGATGCATTACTCCGAGTTTTCTGCAAGCAAGGCCCCTCATGCGTCAGCCATATTCGAGTCCCCCTTCACTCCCATGACCTCCTCAAAGGCTTCCTCGTCATGTTCATCATCCTCGTCCATCCCACCCATCACGATATCACCACCAACCGGGCCACCGATACCGACTCCGACTCCAACGTCCATCTCGCCATCGTCCTCAATCTCCTCTTCCCAGCTCTCCTTGACGTCCCATCCCACACCCGTAAAGCAGTAACGCTCCGGCGGCAGTCGGACCCCGAATTCTCGCTCCACGCGCGGCAGCGCGATTTTGTTCCTCTCCAGCGCCAGCTCGGCCATGAATTCCTTCGGCAAGGCAGGTGAAAATTGATGGGCTGCTCGAGAGGCGATGGCGGTGCGGATCGCGTTGAGGGAGACGCCGTCGTCGTCCTTTTGTGCCTTCTTGCTAGTCGAGGCTTGGGTGGGCGGCTCGTAGGCGACTGCATCGCTCATGACGCCGCTGGTGTATCTATATGCAAAGTCGAGTAGCTGCAGGGGCACTCGCTCAGTGTATGCGTGCACGCCCATGTTTGCGAGCATGAGATGGATCAGCCGTGCATCACGCGGTCGCTTCGACGTGCCGTTGTCTTGAAGGGACGTCGATGGATGGGAAGGAGGAATCGCCGCGGTATTTTGGCCATTGGGCAACGGTTGAGACAGTGTCTGTGACTGCGACTGAGTGTTAGGTTGTGTGGAAGATGCAGTCGGCGGAGATGGGTTCGGTGCGCCGGTTGCGGTTGTTGGCGGCGTTGATATACCGTTGGGAAGTTCGGCGGCGGCAGGCGACGCCATTTTCGCCGGACCTAGGCGGCCGAGGGGATGTGCGCGCGGGTGTGCAGGACTGGGGCTGTTGCTGGTGGTGGTGTCGTGCGGCGTTGAGTTGACGCGGATGCCTCCGAGCCGGAGCTTCAGTCTTAGCTTGGGCCCTTTCTTGGCATTGCCGTCCTCCATCGGGTCAGACATGATTCAACGATCTGCGGCACTCGGCTCGGTCCAGCAAGAGGAGCAGTATGGCCGATAAGTCGACAACGTCAAAGCAGTCGGAAAGGAGCTGAATATCAGGATTGTGGGTCGTGGTTACTTGGTATGACTATCAAGATCAGGTCGGCCACCTGTAGGGTGAGGGAGTGAAAGTAGTGAAATCAGTGAAAGTGGTGCAATCAATAACTCCATTGCCATGCTATCCAAGATGATGCTATCTCCGCTGCAATCGCCCACTCGCTCTCTCTGCTGCAATCATGTGTTCCTAGCGCTCTCACTCGGATCTTCGTCTTCATCGCCAGTCGTCTCACTCGCGATGCTCTCATGCAAGCTAGGCGTCTTATCTCCCTTTTTGCCGATCCGTTTGATCGAACTCCAGCTCAGAGCGCTAGATTTGTCTTTCGGAGTGCCAATCGACGGACTGTTGCCCGCACTTTTTTCGCCCCTATACAAAACCCCCCCGCCTTCGTCAGTATCGTCGGGCGTCACTGCTTCATTGGCCTTCTTTGAGAACAGATTTGACTTGGTCTTGCCAAACGGAAGGAATTGGCTCGTGCTGGCCTTTCGTGACAGGTTCTTTATGAAGCTTTGCTTTCCAACGGAGCTCGCGGGACCTTGGGTCTCAGATGCAGTTTGGGATAGTGTTCTGTCCAAGGATTCTCGCGGTGATGCATCAGAGACGTCAACCGTCGAGACGGACCGATCATCTCGTGACCGGCGGGGGTCAGAAGCCGTGTCCTTGCCCGAATCGTATGCCCCACTGTCTGACATGATCAACTTCTCTTTCTCTTTCCGAGCTGCCTTCTCTGCCTTCTCCGCCTTGGCAGCCTTTTTTTCTTCCTTCTTCTCTGCCTTTTTTGTTTCCTTCTCCGCGGCTCTCTCGGCAGCTTTCTTCGCCTTTTCCGCTTTATCCTCGTCAGACTTCCTCTGCGTTGGCAAAAAGCTCTTAAAGTTGGGCGCGGCAGGATTGAGCTGCTTGGGCGGAGTTGGAGGTATATGCAAACCCGGAGCGGGCATGTGTGACGCTGATGATTGAGGTCGCGTTCCGATGGGCGCTTGTGTGGGCGACATGGTCGTCGAAGGGTAATCCGGTGTATTATCTAGCAAGAGATCCTCATGTACCAGGCTAACAGTAGAGCCGTGTTGTATAGAAGGCCGCCTTGAGGGCATCCTAGACCACGAGGGGCCGCTGTTCACACTCCAATCAACGCCGAGTGGACTGCTGCGAGCCCCAAAGCCATCAACAGCCCAACCAAAGCGGGTTTGGCTCTCGGTAGAGGGCCTAGGGAGAACAGTGCCCTCTCCAGATTTGGTTGAGCCTTGTCTTGGGGAGGATGGCCGGTCGAGCCCCAGTGCAGCAGTTAGCCAAGGGTCACCTTTAGATCCAAACATGTTGAATGGTCGCCGCCGCGTGACGACATGTCTTGGATTGCTTGATGACTCCACTGGCTGCGTCTTTGTGCGCAGAAACGCTTCGTACCATGCGGCGCCAGATGCACTACCTCGTCGTCGCTGCGAGCCTATTGGATCCTGACTGGGGTCTTGGCGGGGGAGCGACTGGCTTTGCGATGCCTTCAAAGAGCCCAATGGGGGCCCTTGATCAGAGAAGGTCTTGCCTCGCTGGCGGTTGATGCTAAACAAGTTCCCAAATCGAGAACTGGGCGGGTTGTTCACCAATGAGCTCGATGTCGAACGAATGGAACGTCTGTCGCTATCCACAATGTTTTCGTTGGTTGGATAGTTCCCTAGCTGCCCTGCACTATCGCGAGGACTTGCAAACACGCTAGGAGAGCGGCTCTGAATCGACACAGGGGAACTAGGACTCTGCACGCGATCTAGTGTTCCAAGCGCACCGAGACCCGGTAGAACGTTGCGAAGATGCGGTGAAGGATCCAGTGAAGACGGTTGCGGCGGACCTGGGTCGTCTTCGTCCTCGACATCGGTATTCCCGGCGTCGTCACCGAATAGACCAGACGGAAGAAGGGCACCTGCCGTTGGACTCATGGGGGCACCACCTGTGAGGCTGTCGAATTCAGCCTGTGAATATGAGGCATTGTTATTGCCGGTACTGGACAGCGGCAGAGCCATCCCGTTATTGAAGTTGAAGTACGGAGTGGCGTTTTGAAAAGAGGGTGAGGCACTGGGGATCGTGCTGTTGAAGGGCGGCGCGGTTGTGTGAACGAAACCTCCAGGCGCTGCAGAGAGTAAAGGTTCGCGCATGCTAGTCGGACGTGACCTTTGGCTATTTCTCCTTCGGGGAGCGAGTTCTTGCGACGCGAGACCTGTGAACAGTTGGGGTTGACTCATGCGACGTTGCTGCAAAAACGCCAACCGGCTGGAGGCTTCCTGGTTGGCTCGCTCCGCCTCATTGAGCAATTGCCAGGCATGTGCGTAACGTTGCTGGAGCTGGTTCAGTTTGATGAGCCATAGGCGGTCTTCCTCAGCTTCAACGTTGTCAGTACCATCTTGGGCATCGGCTGCGTCTTCGTCTTCCTCTAGAAGCCTACGTTCTTCCTCTAGAGCTTTAACCTGTATGCCCTTTTCCCGAATAGATTCCTCGTAAACCTTATTCAATTGCGTCTCTTCTGCAAGCTTGTCTTTGAGAAGCTGGATCCTAGCCACAGATGCGCTCTGGGCGTCATTACGCTCAACCTCGATGCGGTCCGTAGCGGCCCGGAATTCGGCCGTCTCACGTGTCCACCGAGCGACATCGTCTTTGAGCTTCTGCCTTTCAGCCTCTTTCTGACGCAGCAACTTTTCTTGCTGAGTTTTCCGCGCTTGAGCCGAGGTGTTGGCGCGCTCCAAGGCAGACACTTCTTTTCGCAACTCGCGGCTGATGTCCTCCTTCTCCTTCAACGCCGACCTCTTCTCGTCCCGCCTCGCTATTAGCGAGGCCTTCTGCGTCTGAAATTCATCGTCCTCCTCTTGAAGTTGTTTATCAACGTCTTCGATTTCCCGACGCAGGGAATCCAATTTCTCTGTAAGCTGTTTTATAGATTCCATAGACTCGGTGGGTTCTTGCACCGATCGGGCTTGTTCTGTGGTTTGCGAGCCCGAACAGTTTCGCCGTATCGTGTCGGATCGTCGCGTGCGTGTGGTGCTGTTGCTGTGCTCTCGAGCCATGGCCGGTGCAGCCTGAGGAGGGATAATGATGTCGACGAGGTTTTTGTTGGGGCGAATAACGGGCGTGGGTGTGTATTCGTCGTCCTCGGTTCCATCGCTGATATCCTTGGTTTGCCCTGTGTTGTAGAACAGCCCCGATGAAGTGGGCAGTGTTTTGAGCCGCACTGGATTGCTCGGCGCCTGGAAGTTGGCCGAATTGAGGGTGACTATTCGAATGACATAGTGGTGGTCTGGTTGTAGGTTTTCGATGGTAACGGAAGTTTCTTGGGGGGAGACGTCGCCAACTGTCAAATGTGAGAATTGCTCGCGTGCTGCGTGAAGCTGAAGACGCACTGTCGATGCCGTTGATCCTGATGACATATTTTAGGACGGACGCTCGCCCATCTGGCGGTTTCCAGTGTATGAGGACGCCGTCGGCCTTGATGCCAGCGAGAGAGACGATGGGAGCCACGGGCACCTCCAAGCCAAGCAGAGCAACGAGCTCCTCTACCGGCTTCGAGAGTACCTGGTAGCCGCGAAAGGCAAGCCTAAGGTGAGGCGCACAGTCAGAAGTGGGCTCTGAGGCGGCTGGGCGAGACAAACATACCAGAACAGGGCGGAGAGCACGCAGAAGGTCTTGAGCCAGCCCGAGGACAAATACACGAGCGCCTCCATGTTGTAGCGGGCGACATGTGGCGACGACAAATACCTGTAGAGAGCGTTGTGGGGTTCGGGCAGCATTGGCACGGGCGGACAGGCGTAGCGACGTCCTGCACACTCGGTCGACAGGTGCAAAGGGAATATCAAACGCAGTTCTGGTAGGCGTGCGAACGCCGCATAATGGCCGAATCGAGCCGACAGCCTTGGCGGGCAGGCGGGAGGCGTCGCGTCCAAAAGCGCTGCTGATCCTCGCTGCTGGGCGAGCCATTCACCTCCCAACACGCCGTCATGCGCTCAATTGAGCCTCTCCCGCATGCTGAGCGTCGTTGAAGCTATCGCTAACATCTTTTCGCCATCACGCTCCCACGCCGCTTGTCTCACCCGTTTCCAAACAGGCCCGTCGCCGCTTTGCTCCGGCTCAACCGCCTCATGACCACCGTCCGTGATCCCAGTGACATAGCTTGACCGTACCCATAAGGCAACCTCCAGCTCCTTCCACCTTCACACCTCGATCCCACCACCTGTCCTTTCTGGACTGCACTGCGCTGGGCTTTTTCCATACATATTCAAAGTTCAGCACACCAACGACGTCTCTCCATACCCCAACGTTGACCTATCTCACACCCCTGCCGAGTCCGACCCGGCTGTTCAGCCGCTGAGACCCCACCAACAAGCGCAACCAGCGAAGAGGGGAGATGCAGTACGTGCGCTCCATTACCGGCACAGTATCAAAGGGCTGGAACTCGATAAACCCGGCGACGTTGAGCGGCGCAATCGACGTCATCGTCGTCGAGCAAGAAGATGGCATGTACCAGCATCAAGCCTTGCAAGTCAGTCGTGTCTAACACGCAACAGGATCACTCGCATGCTCCCCGTTCCATGTGCGCTTTGGCAAGTTCCAGCTGCTGCGACCGTCGGACAAGAAGGTGGGCACCCCATACCTTGGACCTCGAGCTCGTGCGAACTGACCGTGTGCAGGTTGAGTTCAAAGTCAACGATGCCAAACAAGATTATGCCATGAAGTTGGGCGAAGGTGGTGAAGCCTTCTTCGTCTTCGAGACCACTGCAGCCGTACCCGAGGAGCTACAGACTTCACCCCTGACATCCCCGACCGCCAGCCCCGAACAGAAACCCATCGAGCTGCCCTCTAGCGCTTCCTTTGGGGAGCTCGAACCTCTGGAGTTGGATGGGACATCGCCTTATCGTAGGGGAAGGCTGTCCGTGTCTGTCCCTCCAACAGACGCCCTCGATACGAGCTTCGCGATCAACAGGCCCAAGTCGGGAGATTGGTCTGGGATATCACTAGCACGCTCCAATACCGACGAGATTCTCCCGTCTACAAAAACAGACCTAGCAAAAGGTTTCGAACCCAAGGAGCATGGGCCATTGCAAATAAGCAAAGAGGAGGCAACAGCATGGAACAGGACAACGCGAACGACCAGCCCGCCTCCCCCCACGTCTCCCAGCGAAGCCATGACACGCGCTATCAATCTGTCTAAGAAGCTTTTTGTGTCGAATATTCCCAACAAAGTCAACGACCACGGCGACTTGATGCTAGACATGACAGGTTACAAGAGCAGCGAGGAGGAGGCTCTGCGTGCCGAGGTCGTCGCTCGAAAAGTGCTTGCAGATGAACTGGAAGGCAACTATGACATTGGAGCTCTCATTGGCGCAGATGAAAAGGGCAATCTCTGGATATACAGCAGCGAAGAGGCCAAGGCTGCTGCGGATCGCCGGGCGGCTTCGAACATGCACATGCTAAATACCGAGGCATTGCAATCATCAGATGCCATCTCGGACCCTGGATACCACAGCGATGACGCGCAGAGTGACACGACGGCTGAATATTCACCTCACATTCGGAGAGATTCCGACAGTGCCGTTGGCCTCATCACTCCCCCGCAGTCTCCTGAAGCTGCGACGGGTGCAACTAGAAGTTACGCAAAGACGCTCAGGCTGACCAGCGATCAGCTGAAAGCTCTGGATCTCAGGCCTGGGCCAAACTCTATGAGCTTCACGGTGAACCGCTCCACTTGCACTGCTCACATGTTCTATTGGAAGCACGACGTTCCCGTAGTCATTTCAGACATTGACGGAACCATTACAAAGTCCGACGCCCTGGGCCATGTGCTGACTATGATTGGACGAGACTGGACTCACCTTGGAGTCGCGAAGCTCTACACTGACATTGCCAACAACGGCTACAACATTTTTTATCTGACGAGTCGATCAGTAGGGCAGGCAGACATGACAAGAGCATATCTCAATGGCGTCGCGCAGGAAGGGTACAAGCTGCCCAATGGGCCGGTGATCATGAGCCCAGACCGAACCATCGCTGCATTACGGCGAGAGGTTTACCTTCGAAAGCCCGAAGTATTCAAGATGGCCTGTCTTCGAGATATTATGAGCCTGTTTAGCAAGTCGCTGGGACAGACACCATTCTACGCCGGTTTCGGTAATAGATTGACGGATGCGCTTAGTTACCGCTCCGTGAACATTCCATCGACTAGAATCTTCACCATCAATTCGAATGCAGAGGTCAGCTTGGACGTGCTATCACTCAACAGCTACAAGACGGGCTATGCCAGCATGCGCGAGATTGTGGACCATTTCTTCCCGCCCGTGGGGCTTCTGATCCCCGCCGGAGGTGAGCAGTTTACCGACTTTAGCTATTGGCGGGAAAGGCCGATGGATCTGGAAGACTTTACAGACAGCGAAGACGAGGACGACGGTGCCATTGAAGAAGCCAGCATACGAAGCGAAGACGAAGGGTCTGAGATGGGCGAGGATTTGGAGGCCAGCTTCATGACACGAGACTCGATTGACGAGACGGGGGGCTTGGAAGATTCAATACTCGAGAGTATCGAAGGCGACGAGTACGAAGAGGACGAGGAAGATGAAGAGAATGGCGAGGAAATGGAGGAAGAGGGTGATGTTGAGGAGTATGAGGAGGACGAAGACGAGGAGGAGGAAGTGGAAGACACGGATGAGGAAGACCCGAGCACTCCCACCGACGGGGCGAGTGGCGGCCTTGAGACAAGTATCGAGCAGTTGGGAGGCATTGAGCTCGAGGATTCAACACCAACACCTCAAGGGAGTCCGGAGCGACGGGAAACAGCTTCAACACCAAAGCGTGACGCTCGAGAAGGAATGGGGCGGTGAGGAGCAGTGGCATAGGTCTTTGTGTTTTGATTTGGATTCCGGATAGCATAGCATTGCGAGGGCGTTCAAAACGGTTTCAACGACGCGCAAATGACGGTCGGCGAGCTCGATTGGGCTTGCAGGGTATAGAGGGCGCGCAATAGAGGAGGGCGTCAGCGTGTTCAGCGCCGTGTTGCAGCGCATAATGGTGGATTGCTATATCTGCAACTGGTAGCGCGCCCCGTACGTCAGTGGGCGACCAGAGCAAGCACAATGCGAACATGGTCAACACAAGCCTACACAAGTCTACACAAGCGTGCACAAATTCTGCAAAAAGTTTTCCAGCCAGCCTCTGCCGAGCACAAGAGCAGAAAGGGAGCACTTGTTGGGGCAAGCTCTCTCATGCAGGTGGCATTAGATGCATTTCTGAAACGTCTGCTCGTGCTGCCGCAGACTGGACGAGCTCACCCTGCCTGGTGCCATCGCCGCTGCCCGTGACTCTTCAGCCTCGACGAAACACCCTCTCTCGCTCGCTGCCCGACGCAAACCACCCGAAACCTCGCTCGCTACCTTTGCGACAAGCAGGATGCTGTACCACTCTCGACGGGCCTTGTTGGTGTGAGGACGACGCCCGGAGGAGGCTGCGCTACATGGCTAATTCAAAGTAAGCTTTCCGCAACGAGCTGGCCGGCGATCGCGGGACCAGACTGACCAGAGCCAGGTTCGAATATGTGCGCTCGTTTGAGCAGCCGGATCTCATACTGCCCAATACGTGGATCGTGGTGAGGATCGATGGTCGCGGCTTCACAAAGTGCGTCCACCAAGGCTTCCTTCTTTGTCGCCCATCCGAGCCGGCTGCTACAGCACCTCAGGTTGCCCAACGAGTTCGCAGCCTCGCGCCTCGTTGCTTACCCTAGGAGTCGACAGCCAATAGCCAGCGTCTGAGCGAGTCCGACTGACGCATTACTGCAGGCTCACCACCAAGCATGGCTTCACCAAGCCAAACGACAAGCGAGCGCTCGACCTCATGAATGCAGCGGCAGAAGCCGTCATGAAAGAGCTGCCCGACCTCGTAATCGCCTATGGAAATAGCGATGAATTCAGGTGCGCGCCCATCGCTCAATTTACTCGAGGCAAGCAACAAGGGACCTATGCCGACGCTCCTGCATGCGTTGGTTGTCGATCCCCAGGGTGCATTGTGCTGAGCCGCACGTGGGAACTTGTTTCACGCAGGGCTGACAGGTGACACAGTTTCGCCTTTCACAAAAACTGCACGCTGTTTGAACGGCGGGCGAGGTGCGTACTCCTGAACATGTTCCTCTGGCCCCAACCCGCGCATCTAGACGTGGGGATCGGCACCGGAGCACGTTTCGTGCTGCTCCGGACATGTGCTGAGATGTATATTTAGCAAGCTGATGACCACCATTGTCTCGACCTTTACTTCTTATTATACATTTCTCTGGTCTCAGTACCTGCCTGATAAACCCCTCACGCCGCCGCTGCCCAGTTTCGATGGTCGCGCTACCTCTTATCCCAGTGATGAGAATCTCAGGGATTACTTTAGCTGGCGGCAGACCGACTGTAGGTTTAACCTTGATTTTCTTATTATTATTATTATTATTATTTTGGCGTTACTGGCCTTTATTCGAGATGCAGTATCAAAATTGACTTGTGCAGGCCACATCAACAACCTTTACAACACTACCTTCTGGGCTTTGGTGCAACAGGGTGGAATGAAAAACACGGCAGCCGAGCAAGAACTCAAGGGTACAGTATCATCAGACAAGAACGAAATCCTCTTCTCACGATTCGGAATTAATTACAACAACGAGCCCGACATGTTCAAAAAGGGCAGCGTCTTGTACCGAGATGTAAGTCCAAATGCAGCGTCCAGCTTGGCCTTTCTAAAGTGCACAGTACACTCCCTCACCTCCACGCCCCCCACCAAGCCCGCCCCGTAAGACTGCTCCCACTGAATTGGCTCATCCCATACCACGCCGGAACACGAGGCCAAGTTCACAACCACTCGAACCGTCTCCTCACTTCTTCAAAGATTGGACAGAATCTGATGCAGCCACTCCGCGAGGACCAACATTCCTTTCGACTTCAACCACTCCGTCTCCGCCTCCATCCCCACCACCAACATCCACGATGCCTCTTCCGAGGCAATTCGTTCCTGTCTCGTCGCCGACCAATTTTCAAGTGTCGGCGAATGGATCAAAACACGCTTTTTCCACCCTCACTCCACTGCCACTACCGCCGCCGACTCTAAAGCCCAGCACCAAACCCCCAAAGTCACTAACCCCTCCAAACCCAACCGCCTATACAATTTCGCCGCAGACGTCGCCCGTGCAGGCTAGACAGATGGAGATTCCAACCCGCACCACATCAAACGCCACCACCTCCCCCAAAGGGATATCCCACTCCGCATCCGCCTCCCTCACTCTTCCTCCCTCAACCCGCGAACAACCCAAACCCGTCGCCCCAGCCCCTTCATCCTCCAAACCCACCCTCAAACACCGCAGCCCTAGCCTCAGCCTCCTCGACGCCAGCCCCCCCAAAATCCCCCTCCGCATCTCCTCCATCCCCCTCAACAACAAACCCCGCAAACTCTCGCTCCCCTCCCAGCGCTCCTTCAGCGCCCTCCCGCCCTCCGACCCCGCTGGCCCCAGCACGCCAAAACGCTCCTCCCCGCCCCTACGAACAATGAAAGAACTCCCCTCGCCTCCAGTCGAAGACGCAGCTACCGAGCCCACGCTCGATCCAGCGCAAGTCGAGGCTAGGGTGCCGAGGTATAGGGCGCATGCGCGGATTACGTCGGAACCGACGCCCGCGCAGTTGAGTTCGTTTCCGGAGCCGCCGACTTCGCATCCGAATCCTCATCCGAACCCGCTATCCTCACACCCGCTACCCCACCCCCACCACCCTTCCTCCTCATCCACCAGCAAACCCCAATCCCAATCCCAATCGAAATCAAAATCAAAAGGCAAATCCAGAGCCGCTGAACAGGAGAGTTGGGCAGCAGAAACGTTTGGCGGAGAAGGTGGTAAGGGTGGCGGAGCACCCAGCAAAGAAACATCCCGCACCCAACGTGAGCGCGAGCGCAAGAAAAGGCAGAAAGCTAGGATCGTGGTCGAGCATGTTGATGTTATTCGTGATGGGTTTTGGGAGGGGAGGCCTTGGATTTTGGGGGGTGGGACGGGGTGATTCATTCCGAAGTTGCATGTTTTCTTTTTCCCGTCCAAGGTCATTTTTGTGTCTGATCAATGTACTTCTATCTTTCTACGACTGTAGGGTAGGTCTAGGGTATTGGCGCTCGGGTAAATGTTGTCATCATCGTCACCACTGTTATCATGCAGATGCAGCTACACCCTCACTCTCACTCTTTCCCACTCATTCCACCGTTCCTCTCCTGAATGGGTTGTTTTCATGCCTCAAGGTAATTTTTTGTTTTCGAGGTTGAGCAATGCACTCCCAATTCATCTACGACTGTAGGTCTAGGTCTAGGGTATCCGCGCTCTTTCAATCATCACCACCACCATTTACACATCCCCCTCCACCCCCCTCCTCACTTTCCTCCCCCCACTCCTCCCCTTCTTCTCCTCCCTCTTCCTAGCCCTCTTCTCCTTCCCCTCCCTCCTCCTCTCCCCCTT
This sequence comes from Polyplosphaeria fusca, assembly GCA_010093805.1. Taxonomy (NCBI): domain Eukaryota; kingdom Fungi; phylum Ascomycota; class Dothideomycetes; order Pleosporales; family Tetraplosphaeriaceae; genus Polyplosphaeria; species Polyplosphaeria fusca. Next base: position 142,396 of record ML996173.1, read on the forward strand.
ACTCACCACCTTCTTCCCCTCCTTCTTCCCCTCCAACCCCCCATCCTTCTTCCTCAACCTCCCCAAAACATACTCCTCCACCCCCACCCCCTTCCGCTCCGCCTGCTCCTCATACCTCCTCCGCCCCCGCTTCCCTAGCTTCTGCATCTTCTCTTTTATCTTCTCGCTGTATTTTTCTAGATCTAGTTTCTGGGTGTATTCGGGGACGGATAGGCCAGCGGATGCGGCTTGTGCTGCGATCTTCGTGGCGCGTTTGGCGGATTTGCTGGGGTATGCGGATACGCGGCCGACGCCGGGGATTTTTTTTAGGGGGGCCGGTTCCAAGGCTATGAAATCTGCGCTAGGGTCGGTGAATTCGTCTCTTGTTGCAGGGAGTGGTGGTGGAGACGCGGAGAAGGGCGGTAGGGGTTGTTGAAGAGGAGGTACGGGTGCGCTGGTCGAAGAAGGGGGGTTTTGCTGCGAGGCGCGCGAGGCGGCGCGGCGGGCTTGTTTGGCGAGACGGCGCGATTCTTTGGAGAGGCGCCTTTGGACTTTGAGGGAGACTTTGGGGGCTTTTTTGGGTTTGGTGTTGTTGTTTGACGGGTCTTGGTTGGCGGTGGGGGAGGGGGTGTCAGCTGCGTCAGACTCTGCGGTCTTCTTTCGAGCCTTCTTGTCCTTGCGGCCTATCGCTTTGAGATCTTTATCGCCCGAGGGACCATTTGAGTGTGCTTTGGTGCGACTAGCAGCTTGCTCTTCGCGTTCCGAGCTTTTTCGCTTCTTCTGCGGTTGTTCTGTCTTGTCTGGTTCGCACTGACGAAAATCTTCCTCTCGTCGCTTGCGTTTCTTGGATGCTTTTCTAGTATCTGAATCGCTACTATCGATGGAGGTGCAATCGTCGGAGGCGGATGTTGCGGGAGTGCTTCGACGAGACGGCGCGGCAGACGAGTCCAATGCCGTTTCCGCGGCTGAACTCTCGTCGGTAGGCGAGATGGTACCTTCCAGGTCTTCTCCCCTCACGAAGAAACCATAGAGGCCACCGCGGTTGATGCCGTTTTTGCGGATTTGGCTGAGCGTGCTCTACTTCAAATTAGTCCCAATGATCTCACAGTCAACTGCAGAATGCAGACGCACCTCTTCGCCCGTTCCAATGGTCTTTAAGCTCGCATCGAATGCCCTCAGCCACCACTGGTCGTCCGTCTTGTGCGCTGCCTTCTTCGTCCCCAGACCCAGCTGGTCCTGCTTGTGAGCAATTAACAGCGGCTTTCTGATGCCACGGCCCTGGTGATCGAGAGAATGCCCGGAACCCTTCCAGCCGAGCTTCTTCAGGTAGGCGTTGGCGTCCATTCAATCGTGTGCAGTGAGCGAGCGTGGTGGTCGCGATCAGATGCACGAAAAGTTTAGTGGGACACGAAGGCTCGAAATCTTGGCGTGGGGCTGGCCGCTAGATAACCAGCCATGACCGAACATGTCTGCCGAGGCATGGGCAACACATGTCAGATGCCTCTCGAAATGTGCATTTCAACCTTCATGCACCAACTTTGCTTCGGCTCGAGTCTGTAACTTTCTATTGTCTATCTACCTTTGCAATGAAGATTGCAGACCGCACATTCATCATCTCGGGCGGCGCCTCTGGGCTCGGTCTAGCCACCGCCAAAGACCTACACTCTGCAGGCGCATACGTCTCCCTCCTCGACCTCAACGCAGACTCCGGCTCCCAAATCGTGTCAGAGCTCGGAGCTCGCGCAAAATTCTTCGAAACCGACGTCTCAGACACCGAATCGATAAAGGCGGCTGTCGATGGCACAATCGCATGGGTGACGCAGACTGGAAAGGAGATTGGAGGCGTGATTGCAGGAGCCGGCGTCGGACTGCCTGGCTTGATCGTGGACAAGAAAAACGAGCCCATATCGATATCGAGCATAGACTTTGTGCTGAACATCAATCTGCGCGGGACGCTTGATCTGATTCGACAAGCGGTACCACACATGACGACCAACAAGCCCGCAGGGCCTGATGGCGAGCGCGGCGTTATAATCATGATCGCATCATCGGCCGCCTTCGACGGGCAGATGGGCCAAGTCGCGTACGCAGCGAGCAAGGGTGCCGTTGCTGCCCTCACGCTCCCACTCGCCCGAGATCTCTCCAGATATGGGATACGCGCGGTGACGATTGCGCCCGCCATGTTCGATAGCGCAATGACCAAGATGATGGGTGCAAAGGTAAAAGAGAGTCTATACAAGGCCATGGAGTTCCCCAAGCGGGCCGGCCAGCCAGACGAGTTTGCGAGGGTAGTGAGGGACAGTGTCGAGAACGTCATGCTGAATGGGACTGTGTTGAGGCTGGACGGAGCTATGAGGATGCCGGCGAGGCTGTAGCTTGATTGCCGGTGAATCTTACGAAACTAGCATAGCATTTCAATGCTCATCGCTTTCGCTCTCGAATCTTAAACTTGACGCCGTGCTTGTTGACGCCCCCAATCGTGTTGCTCATCTTGGCTCGCTGCTTCTCCAACTCCTCGTCCGCAATCACAAGGTCTCGTTCCCGAGCTTTGACAGCCTCCAGATGGGTCGTCAGCCTCTCTTGTGCCCTTTCACGCTTCTTGCGCACAGCCCTCTCCTCTTTTTCTGCAAGCTTCTGCGACTCTTGCTGCTTCTTGGACAGCTTCTTGGACAACTTCTTGGGCTGTGTGTCCTCATCATCTTCTGATTCGTCTTTTGCCGTCGTCGCTTGTTTCCGCGGTCGGTTCCACGCCCGGTCGCTCATGTTGCGCTCTGTGCCGAACCACTCATCCGCCTTGAATCCCTTCTGGTCCTCCTTGTCCCCCACAAAGACAGTATGCTTTCCGTTCTTCGTGCGCTCTCTCGCTAGTGTCTGTGCCTCTTTTTCGCCGAGAAATATCTTCTCTTCGAGCTCCTGCCTCTCCTTCCTGACCATCTGCAGCATTGTCCGTATGTATCCTGCGTCTTGCGTCTTGAGCAGCTTGACCACATCCATGCTCAGAGCCTTGTTCCCTCGGTCTGCAATCTTTCTTCCCTTGGAATCCACGCGCGAGGACATCATGCCGAAGGAGAATTCATCTGGGTTGCGTTCCGACGCTTTGTTCTTGAGAATTTTGAGCTTCTGTCGCTTGACTTTGTGATCTTGGGCTCTCTTCTTGTAATCTTGTCGCTTCTCGAGGAGTCCCAGCCGCTCTCGCTCGAGGGGTTGTGCCTAGACATGGTCAGACATGGATTTGGTGAATTGTGTGTGGTACGCACCCTCTCCTTGTGGTTGCGTCGTTGAACGGCATTTCGCCATTGATAAGACATTTTGAATGCCTTTGACGTGAGAAATACCGCGCAAGAAGTGTTGGGAAACTTCGTGGGTAGATTTCGTGCGCTCTTGAAATTTCGCGATGGAGGGTTTTGCCAAGAAAAGAAAACGCTAACTGTTACTAGGTTAGTATGATCTGGGATTCGGATACGTAATGGCGGCGACTCCTTCAACTTTCATCCTCTCCACTGCGCTATCCAAGTGCTCGTCCACTATGTCGAGACGCTAACACCATCTTCACCACTAGAATGAGAGGCAGTCATACACATGCAAGGGTCATTCAATTTGATGGCCCCATATTCCTTAGCTAAAAACTTCGACAGCCTCGCTCTTGGATAAATGCCGGCTTTAAAGAACTCTCTATACGTTATAGCTTGTCACAGCAGTCTTTTCCTCTATGCATTGCGTAACCTTGCAATCTCGCCGCTCGAAAGAGGGCGCAATCATGGTAATGATTTTATACCGTCCGGCCTTGGAAACGTTCAGAACTCTAACCTCCAAATGTCACTTTATGGTTTGCCTGTGAGCTTTCAAAGGACAATCATTCCCTCGCGGCACTGAGCCATGAGATCTAAAGAGTCCGGTTCATCTTCCTAGTACGTCTGTTAGCGAGCATCCAGTATGCATGACGAGCACTAACCCATTTCGGAAAGGGTGTGAAGGTAAGCTCATTCCCAAGATAGACTAGTCGACCTTCATATCTGTTCAGTTTCAGCCCAGGATATACTTGGTCGCCTAGAACGTTGAACCAGGTCATGTGGTCCATGATTTTTCGAATGAAGTCAATATTAATTTCGAGCCGTCTGAAAAGCACGAGCAGCTCCAACCATGATGTTAAAAACTGTCTGTCGTAATCTTCGTAGCAATCATAATGGTGCTTGGCCAACGTCTCCAGGACCCCCTTTTCAATCATCTCGTTAATATGCTGGAGAAATGGTTCGATGTCGGGGGTCTTTTGGATGCCTCCGACACAGGTGAGGTGGTATTCGGCAATCTCATACAATATCCAGAGTCGCGGTTTAAAAGGCGGGTAGAAGTATATGAAGCCAGTGTTTCGAATGATACCTGACATGGTTCGCAAGCCACGGGAGAAGTACTTTTGTTCCGACGGTGATCGTGGATGCTGAGGCATGCATGTCCAGTCCACCCAGATGTACGACCATGTTTGCGGCTCCAGTTCGGCTTGATGAAGGCGCAGAGTCGTCCCATCCGGATCTGGGTGCTCCCTGCTGCGCCAGAAGTGACTGACGAAAAAGCAGTCTGTCCGCCAAACATAGCCTGGCGAGGCCGGAATGAGAACAAGGTCATCCAGATCCTCGCGGGACCACTTCTTGAAGCGTTTTTGCGAGATGAAAGCACTGCGCCGTTGGAAGAACCAGAACGTGAGAAGTTTGGGACTTTCGACGAGGAACTCGTCCAAGGAGTGATATTCGCGTAACAAGTTCTTGTGGAGGTCTATGGGGACAGGTTGCTCATCGGAAATGAGGTCGTCCCAAGCAGCGATGCTCCTGCTCACAAGGGACGACCACGCGACATCTGAGGAGTTTGACATTGCGCGCGGAGTCGATGTAACTGTCGAAGCGAAGATGGCGTCGGTAATACTGGCAAAAGTTGCTTCAAAGGGTCGGATGCTTTGTAGACTACTAGAGTAGACCGGTCAAGCTCTGACACATGTTTTTGACCGATTGGACAAGGATTGAATGCTGGAGCCCGGAAGGCTGGGGTTGCAGCATGCAGGCTCGCGTAAGAAACTCAGCCCCCTCGAACTGACACTTGCTAACAGTCTATGATAAGCAAACTTAGAAAACGAAACGGCATTCTCTAGTCCCAGTTATCTGTTGCGCTCATCTTCAATGGTTTCTTACAGACTAGTAAAAGAGATCCTAGGTTTGTACCAGTATCATTACACAGTATTATACCATCGTGATATTCACCGCAACTCTTGCCCGAAGGCAAAGGGAGCAAGTGAAGGTGGCGAATATTGTAATGGCAGGGAGTACACCCAAGGCGCCCGAGAAAGACGACAAGAGACCGCCAAAGGCAGCCATCAAAACGATACCCAAAACAGCCGACAAGAACAAGTAGCTGTATTCTGTAAATTTCCAGATACGGAAGAATGCAAGGAGACGCGTACAGTGAGCCGTTTCCAACACGATGCATCTGAGCTCGGATGTATGCGGGCATCGCCATTGACCACACGAGGAACGGGCTGTGGAGATCAGCATTGAAGGTTTGCCCTTTGATCACATGACAGCTGCGTCGTGAAGGAGCTCACAGATATGCTGCCCTAGCCTCAATCGAATCTCCGTTTCTTAGAAAAAGGAAAGATACGCTGGAGAAGATCAAAAGAGGTCCTAGGGATCGCTCTAGCCTACTCGGCAACCTATTGCCTCGCCAGGTGTAGATACCTGCGGCACCCGACAGTGCCAACCCGGCCAGCATTACTGGGTAAAGCCACTCGAATATTTGATGGGCGTGATGTTCGTGTGGTTCTGGAGTCATGGTATTGGGATGATTCGCGCCTGTCGCCTGCGTAGATGGCATACAGTAAGAGATTGCTCGGACGTATTTTGCGGTCTGTAGATTGTTGAGAGTTTTTTGCGTGAGGGCAGGTGGTTTGGAAGTCGAACAGGCTCTTCTAACATGAGGTTGAGAGAATGTATGCGGAAGCCCTCTCGAGGCAAAAGTGCGATCATAACAAACCACAGACTATAGAAAGACCTTCAGCAGGAAGGATGCTCGCTTGAAGCACTATCGGAAACGGCATCCAGGAAACGAAGACTTATGTAACATATGTTCCATGTAGCTTTCGGCTCATGGGCAGCAGTCTGCGCAATAGCAAACCACTGAATCTTATCTCATCTCGTCACATCTCATCAACACCAGCGTGCTCGATCGGCTTGAACTGCTGGTATCGAACAATCACGCCGCGCGGCTCTTTTGTCTCGCTAGATATACCATCTTGATGGCCTGTCTTTGTCAAACTATTGCGAATGGTGAATAACATGGTCACTGGCTGCTATTCGGAGTCGCGGTGGGAGCTATAACAGGACTGGAGCTAGTCAGGTCAATCTTTAGCGTTCTTCCTTGGACAATATTGGTTTCGTTTCTCGGCAGTGTAATCACGCATGCGATTATGCGTCGCGGCAATCTGCGGTGCACGAGTGCACTAGTCAATGGGAGAAGATCGAGGAGGAAGGGAGAGAAGTGCTAGGTGTCTCGTAAGGGATCGTCGCAACCGAATATGCTTGGGAAATATTGGCCAAAGTATGCATTGCTGTTATTATCTCACTGCGGTCTGTCCTCAAGCAGAACCAAATATTCACAATTCCACAATCCTTCCAGGCACCACGGCCCAGGGCTTTCTTTTCAACCGATGCATGAACCTGCGTAACTGATAGATCATTCCAATCAACCTTTGATGTTTTTACGGCCACCGAATAGGGATTTGCGAACTGGCCAGTAGCCAAGGCCGACAAGGAGAAAGGCAGTAACCACCAAGAGAATGGTAGTGTACCGAGAGTAATGCTTCACGAAGGTCAGTAACAAGGCAGTAGTGGATCATCAACAAACGCACGTTGTACGAGCAAGCGTCCACAGACCAAGGCTCCCTCGCAAGAAAGAGTTTCTGCATGGAGCACGACCAGGTCTCGAGTGTGTAGGTTTTCCCTTTGGCGTCATACACGTTGTCCGTAAGCGTGATCTGGTTTGGATTGGTCGCGGGCGGATGAGTGGCCACGGCGATGTAGACAAAGGCGAGAATGATAATTTGAGCTGCTTGATTGGCGGCCGCGACGCCGAACCCGACGACTCCGAGCATGGCATTATTGGGGGACCAGTGGCGTATCCCAATGGTAGTGAGCATGACAACTACGGAAGCTACCATGGAGAGGGCAGCAGCGCCTATGAGTGCAAGATGAGTGCCCCTGTCAATGGTGCCGGGTTCCTTGATCAACAAATCGGGCATGAAGATGAAGTTTTCAACGTCAATGGTGACGGCCCCAACGGGGATTCCGCAGGCGAGGCACGAAAGCGCGAGCGCGAGAGTCGTTCGTCGATCGCGGCCTTTCTTCTTTTCCGGCGGCGGCATCTTGGCGAAAGTCTAGGATCCAGAAATGTAGGGCTGAACGTGGAATCGAGCGCGAGAAACGGTAGGAAAGGGTCAATATGTACAGAAAGTATGAAAGAGCGAAAAAAGAGAGCCAGCTCTCGAAAGCAGCGAACAGAGCGACAGAAGCGACAGAAACGGTGGGAAGTACTTGGACGGGAGCGCAATACTTAAGCAGACGGTTTGAGGGTGGCGTGAGGTCCAGTGAACCTGTGACAGAGAGTGGGCGCTGATTGGCCCGTTGGCCGACGACTGGGATCACATCAGTCCACGGAGGTCGCGCAGTGTCAGAGAACCGGGGACAGCCCTATGTAGCGCCCGTCCTGAATTTGAGCCTCCTCGACGCATTATTCCCGTCGTCGCCAAGCTCCTACATTTCTTGGTGTTGTCGGCATCGTCGTGCCGTCGAGGTCGAGACCGAAGCTAACTCTCGTGAGAGATGGGGAGCTCCCGACAATTTGGCAATGCCCAGCTGTTTCCTGAGTTTGACGGCAGCAACAGCTGGTGACGTGTCGCATAAGAAACCGCTATCCGGCGTTTCGTTGTGTTATCGCGTTGAAACCGTAGCTCAGTGTCCGCGGTTGGTGATACCTCGACATGTTGGGCCAGCCCGCGGAGCCCGCTTAGCTAAGCTCGGCTCTGGTTCCGGAGGAAACCGCTGGCGAGTCCACGTGACGTGGCGTTTCGCTCGAGCCGTCGAGGTCACACCATCTCGTCTCATCCCAACAATCGACTTCAGCGCCTCGGGCAACGAACGTAGAACGAAAAGATTACGTATGACAGCTCTGGTTCTAATTCTCATTATATATACTCTGCCGTTCCCTTCAGGCGCGTCTCAATCTCGATAAAGTGGCGTTGAACGCACAGACTCTCATAGACTTTTCTTTTGACTTTTCAGCCCTTGATCCTGACCCCAACTGTCCCGTTTCTTCAAAAGGGCATGGAAGTTCCTGCCTTTAAAACTATACCCTGTATTAGCCATGTCAAACTAGGAACATACTCTACTCACACTACCAGGACTGCGTCCACCCACTCCATATCCGCATCAGACGTATTGTGAATGCTCACCTTGAACCTCCTGAACAGATTCGCGAGCATGACGTAAAGTTCGCACCAAGCAAAGCTATCACAACACATTAGCACCAACACACAACCCAACATACACCGCAAACTTACTCTTTGCCTAGACACTGCCTCGTGCCTCGATAAAAGGAAGCCATGTACTTCTCCAGATCTTTTGATTCAGGCCTGAGCCATCGTTCGGGCTCGAATTCCAGCGGATAAGACCACACGGAGGGATGGCGATTGAGTAGATAAGCGGACGTGTTGATAACGTGTCCCATCACTCAGCGGCGCACATCAGTCAGTGGCGCACCCCACCAAAATCCCGACGCGTCCTACACCAAACACGCGATGTCTCAAC